>CM044015.1:21174211-21191711 GCA_024085815.1 Flaveria linearis | reverse complement strand
GATATTTTTTGAATCTGACTTCTTCTCGATTAGTGCACTGCCACGAGGATATGACCAGGAGGCTGGAGGATACGACCACGAGGCTGCATGATATGATGGACTGGGTCGTCCAGCACATGGTCGCGGACTATGCCGTCTCGGGTACGTCGTTGTTGTCACAGCCACCGAGGCGGTTAGACCATACGGTGCTGGCCCATCTGGCGCGGGCGGGTCTGTCAGGGCAGCGTCGATCCGGGGATGATAGATTAGATAGATATTTTGTTTGTATTTTATTTCTTTTTGTATGTAAAAACTCGTTGTATATATATTATATATGTGCAGTTTCAGTTATGATGATTTGTATATTTGGTTATTTTGTTTGGTTGTGTTTTTTTTGTTTGTTTTATATTTTGCAATGTTGATAATGTTATTGTATATGTTGATAACAACTGATTTTTACGATTAGGTTAACCATGTGATAAAATAACAACAACTTGTTTAAAAATAATTAAACGCAAAAATTACTTGTAATATGATAAATTAATAATAAACCAAACACAACACGTATGTTACGATTAAATAAAATATTTAAATAAACAAAAAAGAATGAAAAGAGAGAATGATGTGACGGAAACTATAATCGATAATCAATCATCATTGTACAGACTAATAACCATGATGACGTCAGAAAAAGGTAGACCACACCACCGGCCATGGTGCAAGATCCTAGTGCCACAACCCTACCTCTCCCCCCAACCATCATTCTCACACTACTTCTACCAGCTAATGACAAGGTGAGTACGTTTAATAAAACTAAAAGTAATAAAGTACCTGGATTCTAGCACGACTAACATCCGCAATCTTTTTGCTTTGAAACAAATCCCAATGTTTTCCTTTAACCGACGTATGAAACTTCCAAGCTGCTTCAGGTTGTAAATTCACAAACGCATATCCGGCATTCAACCATGCCTGTACGTATATATCAATGTAAAAACTTAGCTTATAATATATATATATATATATATATATATATATATATCTATATATATATATATATATAGAACATGTAATTTACACCATAAAAATTAATATAATATATTCAGATAGATACCAACTTGAAATCAATCGGAAGATACACGAAATCAAACTCCGATTGAACGGTGTTCCCGCCTTTTCATTCTCAAGTTTACAGTGATAAAATTAAAATAAAAACAATGTTTTAATGCTTAAAAAAATAAAAAAATAAAAGCAATATGTCACGGCTTGGCCAAACCGTGACATATAGCCCCCCTGCGCACAATCAATTCCCCATAATTACATACTCAATCATTGACTACGGATCCCTAGATATAAACTGTCACGGTTAGGGCAAACCGTGACTGTTAGGTCTCACACCTGACCAAACGTCACGGGAGACCTAACCGTGACCGCTTGGGTCGGTTTTCTCCAGGAAAGGCGGTGCGCCTAAAATTTCCCTTGGATAAGGTAATAGCTAAGCAGATGACGCTCATACCCAGGTAAACAGGAAGAGAAGAGTGGTTGGACCGCCTCGCAAGGCGTATCCTTCTGGAGATTTTCAGTCGTTGATGTCTATAGGACATCACTTTTGTTTATTTTCTATTTTATACTACTGTAGGCACAAAATGAATTTTGTGCCTTGTGTCAACAACTTATTACTATTATTAATATTTTGTATTTTGCACTGGACATTTGGTGACTACGACCATGTCAAAACCCTATTTACATTCTTTTATGAATTATTGAACCTACTATATTAAGTCGATTTGAGTCACCCTATGTTATGGTTGTGTTGTCATTCTTTGTTTCATATAGTGGATGTTATGTGAATCTTGGATGTAGAAGTTTATTATAGTATTGCAAGAGGAAGAAGCCAACGTGACATGTTTCGTTTACTTTATCAACTGGAGATGCTCATAATTCTTGATTCATAATTAATCTTTAGTCATATTTCTAATGAATAACATTTTAAGTATAATTAAGTCATTATAATTATAACTAGTTTTATACCCGTCCGGTGGTCGGGTATTTTAATTTTGTAATGATAGAACTATTTTTTCTAACATTTTTATAAAAAAAACTTAAGATCAAGGTACAACTCTACATCGATTATGGGTGGTTTTTCCTCTCAACTCACTGTGAATAACACTCGGCAAGTAGTCTATGAAGAGTTGATCACAATATACCAAGTAGCAAGCAGTAAAAAATAAACGCAGCAAGTAAATTTTCAAGGTACTTTTATATATTGCCTCTCAACTCAAAGGATTACAAGACTCTTGGACTCAAATCGCTTATCTAATGAGTTACAAGGAGAAGATATATATAATACTACCTACAGCCGGATATACTTTGATACCAGCTGGACACCTCTAACCTTACATCTATACTACAAGACTCTAGGTGAGGTCTTTCAGACATTTTGCCTGAGAGTTGGTAGTCAGGACATGTCCCTGACTTACCTTTTGTCACCAACTAAAGTTGGTAACATGTACTATCATAAAAATGTGAACAGTAGAATAAAGTATGTCAACAACATGGCTCTTTAGGAAGATGCCATGCTGTATCAGAGGTCTGCAGCGGACTGTCAGGGACCATACTTATATCTACTGGACATAGCAATGTCTTCCGAAGGATAAAGTGCTTCGGAAGATAACTTCTTCCGAAGGCACTTATTCTTCGGAAGACTGCTTCTTCTGAGCTTGGAGTCTTCTTTGTCTTCGAAGCAGACTTTGTCTTCAGCTCTTTCATCAGACTTTGTCTTCGGAAGCTTTCAACTTTGTCTTCAGCTCTTTCAGCAGACTTTGTCTTCGGAGCAGACTTTGTCTTCAGCTCTTTCATCAGACTTTGTTTTCGGAAGCTTTCAGACTTTGTCTTCAGCTCTTTCAACAGACTTGTCTTCGAAGCTTTCAGACTTTGTCTTCGGAAGATAGTCTTCAGCTGTTGGCTTCAGCTGTTGTCTTCAGCAGTTGACTTCAGCTTTTGCCTTCAGTAGATATCTTCAGCTGTTGGCTTCAGCTGTTGTCTTCAGCAATTGACTTCAGCTTTTGCCTTCAGTAGATATCTTCAGCTTTGTTCTTCAGACTTTCGGAAGATCTTTTGCTCAGTTTCGGAAGCCTTTGAATGTAGTACCAAAAATGACTATGTGAAGTAGTTTTGGTTGCACCAGCCTTATCATGATCCAACAAACTCCCCCTAGGCTGATGCTACCAAAACTTCACTTCCCTCTTCTTCTCAAAGTTCTCAGCACTATGGAAAGTATGTGTTTATCAGTGTCTTTATTCTTTCCTGATGTGGTGCTGAGAATCTTGTACAGATCCTTGGTAGACAAAACCTCCACTCTGTCTCCTTGGATTATATGTACCCTTTTGTTGGGCCCTCTGAAGAGAGTTAGTTGATGGGAACTATAGTCATATTCCCATCTAACTATTGGTTCCATTCAGGACCTTCCACCATCTGTAGAAAGGCTGTGCCTTTGGTGGTTGGTCTTTCCTTGTCTTCCGCTCTTTTCAGCTTCAACTCTTCTTCAATCTTGGCTCTTCTACTTTGTTCAGCCAAGTGGAGACCGCTGATGTGATTTCTGATGTGTGCAGCAGTCTCAGAGTTGGAGGGATTGGAGAATGGCTTCTCTAGCAAGCTCAGCAAGATCAAATCTGCTGAGATGCAGGAGAGAAGTGGCATTGAGCCTGTTGGTTTCACCATTCTCCCTTTCCACAACAAAGTGTGAGAAGGTTCATCGAACCTCCACTGGATTATAGCATTCCTATCCCAGGAGATTGACTAGAAATCCTGTCCTCTTTCCTTGTATCCAGTAGAGTCACCAGTCTCCTTCTTAGTCTCTTCTCCTCAGCATTGAGGGTATCGGAGTTGAGACCAAGAAGTCTTGCAGTCTGGCCCAAAGTGTCTCTAGGCAACTCAAGAAATTGGCCTAGGGTGAGGGAGCTTGAAGAGTTATCAACATAGGTGATGTTGATAAGGTCTCCCTCACAGGAGATGGGCTCAAGTGGTGCATTGATGAGCCTTGTCTTGAACTCCTTTATTTCCTCAAAGGAGAGATGTTAAGGAGGCTGAGGTGATGATCTTGGTTTTTGTTGGTTAGGCTTAGGTTTAGTGGTTTTGGGTTGTGTCTTTGGTTTTAGGATGGGAGTGTGGGTGGTTGAGGTGAAGTGGTAGGTTTGGGTAGAGTTGTGGGTTTGAGGGTGAAGGTTTCATCAGTGGGTTCGGTTTTGATGGGAAAAGGGGTTGGTTCTGGTGTGGTTGTGTTTAGGTTTGGCTGTGGTTGAGTGGCTGGGAGAAGACCATTCCCTTTACCCTCCTGTACATCTCCTTCCTTTTCCCCAAACGGATGTCAGCTTTAATTTCACTGACTATCCGCTGGAGTGTCCTTTCGGACATAGGTCCCACCTGCCTACCAGAGAAGCCATGAGCCCGGAGATAGTCTTTCATCCAGGCTTTGTCATTTGACTTCTTGGCGGCAGTGACCCCCTTCTCTTCTTCCTTCCTCTTCTTTTCCCTCAACTTCTCCCTAGCAGCCTTCTTCCTTTCCTTCTCCATTTGATCCTGCTCTTGTTGTGGAGCAGCAGGATCATGTCATCATCATGTGGAGACAGTTCAGGAAGACTGAAGCCTCTTGAGAGTAGTAATTTGATCCTATCCTCTCTCAGCTTCAGGGCTGCCTCCCTTCTCTCTTCTTCTTCCCTCCTCCCAAGGTTAACCTGGCTTCTTCTTGTTGTTTAAGCCTGGTTGACCTCTCCAAAGTCACCACTCCTCTAGTGGTAGCAGGAGTATCTCCTCATTGGCAGCTCCTAGGCTGATGAGCTGGTCAATGAGTGTTGTCCTTCTCTTTTGGTTGATCTCTTCCTGATTGTTGCAGCTACCTTAGAACTAGCAGCTAGCAGCTTTTCAGTAGGAAACCTACCTTTCTTTTTGAGTTTCTCAATCCTCTCCTCCTCCTGAAGCTCTTCCGCAGTCAATTTTCTTTTCCTTTGTCTTTGGCAGTGCTTGACTGTGGTGGTTCTTGGATGGAGGGTTGTGATTGAGAGAGAGGTTCAGCTGGTGTTTGGGTTGGAGGAATGTCAGAAATGTCCTCCCTGCTCACCTCAGATGCTATTTCAGCAGCAATAACATCTGTGATGGTTAGTTTCTCGGACATCTGGAATAAGCCTTCCGCAGCTTCTATTTCGGCCTCGGAAGACTTTTCTTGTTCTTCCGAGGCTTCCATGTCAGCTTCGGAAGCTTCAGCTTGGATTGGAAGATAAGACAACTGCAAGTTCTGTCCCAACTGTTTCAGTTGCTGGGCCTCAGTCCCCATTTCCCCTTCGAAGCTAATCTCAGGTTCCATGTGGACCTTAGGTTGACCAACTTCTTCCACAGTGGTAGAAGGTGCAGTCAGTCTTTGAAGCTCCTCAGCCCCAAAATATATGAGTGTGGTGTCGGGGCTGGGCTGTTCTAGGGAGGATCTCAATACAAACTTTGTGAAAAGTCTGTAGAGATCTTGAGAAGCATCTTTGAGTCAATCTCTAAAAGATTGAGATGACTCGGGTAGTGTGATGAGTTGGGAAGTAAGGGATTGGGTCTGTGGTTCCTCAAATATTGTCTCTGAACTTTCTCCCCCTTTTGGGTAGCATCATCTTGAGAGCTAGATGAGCTAGAGGAAGAAGTCAGTGAGACCTGAATTGGTACATGCCTAACACCTCTCCGTCTGTTTCTCAGCTAGTTTAGCCTTGAGAGTGTTAATCTCAGTTGCTGAGTGGCAGTCCTTGATTCTAAGATCCTCACCTGTGATTCCAGGTTGAGACCTTAGAAAGCAAGTACTGAAGTGTTAGTTGCATACTTCCCTCATCTTCATGAGAAGAATCACGGGCAGATGAGATAACATACCTAGTATGCTCAGTCTCACCACCAGATGTGGCTTCTTGGCACCCTGGTTTCCTTTGCTCAGAGTCATCTCTTTCAAAGATGTCAATGGGCAAAGTTACGTAGACTCAGTCCTAATTATTTACCACTGTCCTGAGAGCTCAATGAGAGACTCTGAGTAGTGACGCTGAGCCTACATGAGTCCCCCCACATCAGTGGGACTCACCTCAGTAATTGGCTGCTGATGGGGGCTAGAGACAAGGGATCCCTCTTGGCTCGTTGATCTCTTCAGAGGGTGTTGTAGATCAACTTCATGGCCATGGAGAGATGTAATCTCTTCATCTTGTAAAGGTCAGTAAAAGGTCAGTAAAGAAGAGAACTTAAACCTACTGACCCGGACCTAGATCAATGTCTACAGGCATTGAGCCTTTGGTGGGGCTGTCCCTAGAAGGCTGCACAGGGGAGTGTAGAGACTCACCCCTGGGCTTAAGGCTTGGGGTTCGGGCTCTTTGGATTGAGACTGAGGAGGCTCAAAACCCATATTGAGGTCGAATGTGAAGGATGGTGTGACCTCGGACAGAGTGGGAGCCCATGATTCCACTCTAGCCCTTTGGGTGTGAACAGAAGGAGCTTGTTCAATCAGAGAGATTGAACAAGGGTTCGTTTGGGTCGTCTCTGGTATGTAGCTTTGATGGGTCAAGAAGATTTTGGCATTGTGGTGAGGTTGCTGGTGTGGTTCATCACCTGTGGGGATAACAGGGATGTCACCAGGAGCTATGCACTCAGTCATCTCTGGAGGTAATGGAGTGTACCTTCCAGTGAAGTTGATGGAAACCTTCTTCAGTATTTTGAAGATGGTAGGCCTCATTTGTGGAACAGTAAGAGCAGCTGCGCAGACAAGCTTGCTTGGTTCCAGCTCACAGTTGATTATGTTGAATAAATCTGGGTACACGAAGAATGTATCCCTGCTCAGATTGCTAATAAGGTGGTCAACACAAATCGTGAGTAGTTGAATCGGAGACCTCTCACCAACCCATGTACTAGGCATCCTAGTTCGTATGGGATTTGATCCCAACCCCTGATTTGTTGGAGAGGCAGTGCAGGATAATGTGCACAGGAACTTCCAATGGTAAGAGAAGTTAAACTTATAGACGGTAGACCTGCTTACATCCCCTCCATATCCCTGAGGATATAGGTGCCTTCCAAGTCTTCTTTGGGGAACTCAGTAGAGCCCCATCATCATGGAGCTCGAGATGCTCCCTGATGAGCTGTTCAGTGATGACCAACTCTTGGCCACAAACAATGCGGGTTCTCAGGACTCGAACCCCATTCAAAACTGCAGTTTGACCGTTGCTCCAGAATTCGGACATATGGTTGGAGTATACGGTGGGGTTAACCGTAAGTGCAGTGAGGTATGTGGATTCGGTAAGAAAGGTGATGATTTGGGTGAAGTCGGCATCCCTTGACGAATCAAGTAATGCGACTTGGTTGTGCTGAGGTTTTTAGCGCCATTGAAGAAAAGGTAAGCTTGAAATTTGGGTGAAATTGCAGGTTTGACAGTGAAGGGAATAGTTAGGGCAGTAAATTGGTAAAAGAAGATGAAATTGATCAGTCAGATTATTTAAAAGGGGGGTGAATTGTGGTAGTGGCGGTAATAGGGTAACTGTTTGGGGTTACTACTGGGTGGTATGGTGGTTTACGGCGGAGAAATGATAGTGGCGGCAAGGATAATTTTAAATAATCTGACCATCATGGACAAAATCTTTACTTTTTACAGAGTGGGGCCCAAAAGATATCCGTTACATATAAAAACCTTTACTTCCGAATGTAAAACATTTCCGAAGGTAATTGTCTTCCGAAGTCAATTTCTCTTCCGAAGCAAGGCATTGCTTCCGAAGGTAAAATGGTCTTTTAAGGTACTTTCTCTCCGAAGCAAAGTATTGCTTCCGAAGGTAAAGTTATCTTTCCGAATAGAGAGTTTTATAAGGTTCGGAAGTAGATCTGGTGTAAATCAATCGCTTCTTCCGAGACCGAAAACTCTTCCGAAAAGACAATTTCCATTGAGGAATTTTGGCTTCGGAAGATATTCAAGAATATCTTCCGAGAGTTAGTTCCTCTTCGGAAGGAATTTACACTTAGAATAATTTAAAGATCTTTTGTAACAGGGCTTAAATTGTATGACACAAGACATTACACATTTAAAACCTTTTTCAAAAGAGGTAGTTAATCAATTTATCATCCCAATAGCTGATATGAGATACTTAAATCTTTGTTCATCAAATGCCTTTGTAAACAAATCAGCATATGTTCATTTGAGTCAACTTTGATTAACTTGATCAGATGTTTCTCATGAATATCTCTAATGAAATGATACCTGATATCGATGTGCTTTGTCTTGGAGTGCTTCACCGGATTCTCAGTAATGGAGATAGCACTATTGTTGTCAATATGGATAGGAGTAGTCATGAAGTTGAATCCATAGTCTAACATCTGATTTTGAATCCATAGCAGTTGAGCACAGCACTAGCAGCAGCAATGTATTCAGCTTCAGCAGTTGATGTAGAGACACAGGATTGTTTCTTGCATTGCCATGAGATAATCCTTCCACCAAGAATTGACATCCTCCTGATGTTTTCTTGTCAATGTTGCAGCCACCATAGTCACTGTCAAGTATCCATAGAGATTGAAATCACTATTTCTTGGATACCAGAGACCTAGTTTAGGTGCTCTTTGAGGTATCTGAGGATTCTCTTTGCAGCAGCTAGGTAAGACACCTTTGGAGCAGCAGCCTGATATCTTGCACAAATCTGCATGTGGCAAACATGATATCTGGTCTACTAGCAGTGAGATACATCAGAGAACCATGATTGCTCTACACTGATGTTGATCAGTATCCTCCCCCTCAAGGTCAGGCAAAGATTATGGTTTCTGGGTATGGTGTCTTGGCTGGTTACAATCCTTCATTTCAAATCTATCTAAGATGTCTGAGACATACTTAGATTGACTGATGAAGAACCCTTCCTTCATCTGTTTCACACTGAATTCCAAGGAAAAAGTCCATTTTTCCCATGGAACTCATCTCAAACTTCTGCTTCATTATGCTTTCAAAGTCCTTGCACATTTGGTCGTTGAAGAACCAAATATGATGTCATCAACGTAGACTTGTACAAGCAAAATGTCTTCTCCACTCTTTCTGATGAAAAGAGTCTTGTCGATGGTACCTCTAGTGTATCCATTCTTCAGGAGAAACTGAGCAAGGTCTCATACCACAGCCTAGGTGCTTGGTGCAGCCCATATAGAGCTTTATCCAGTTTGCACACGTAGTTGGGGTGCTGTGGGTCTTCAAATCCTGGAGGTTGACATACATAGATTTCCCTATCTATATCCCCATATAGAAGCACACTTGACATCAAGTTGGTAGCTGTGAAGTTCTTGGATGCAGCATAAGCAAGGAAGATCCTAACTCTGCCTCAAGTCTTGCAACAGGTGCAAAGACATCAGTATAATTGATTCCTTCCTCCTGGGTGTATCCTTGAACTACTAGTCTTGCCTTGTTCTTGATAATCAAGCCTCTATCATCTTTCTTGTTCCTGAACACCCATTTAGTGCCTATGGGTAATTGACCAGATGGTAGTGGGCATAGATTCTAGACCTTTTGTCTTCTGAATTAAGCAGCTCCTCCTGCATCGATTCAACCCAACTACTATCCTTTAAGGCATCTTCTACCTACTTCTTTGGTTCCATATGAGACAAGAAGCATGAATACAAGCAGACATTCCCATGATGAGTTTGTCCTCTTGTTCTCACACACCCTCAGAGACATTCCCTATGATGTTCTCATTGGATGAGTGTTGTGAATCCTAAGATGAGGAATCACTTCCAGTTGCAGAGATAAGTCTAGGTTAGAGACATTTCTGACCAGGAACTGGATCACTCTATCCAACTGCTGTTTCAAAGTCATTCATGAGGACTGATTAAATGATTGAGAAACATCATCAATGGTTGGTTGTGGAGTAGTATTAACAGTTGCCTCCTTCAGAATACTACTTCCCTCAACCTGGTGTTGTAATGGATCACCTAAAACTTTGAGGTTGATCAAGTGATTCACTTGTTGAAGCTTCATTATTCCTGGAGATAGTTACACTATCAGATCTGTGAATGGTTGAAGCTTGTTTCCTTTCAGCTCTTGAGAATTTGGAAGAGGTCTGGGAAGCTCAAACCGTTGACTTGCTCACATCAGCATCAGCATTCTCTTGAGAGCACCTGTTCCAGCTGAAACATTCTCACAGATGTTTTAGAATAGTTTGGAAACAATTCTAAATTAAAGATATACTCAGGTCCATTCCCCTAACACAAGGAGTGTGCTCATTAACAACTATATTGGATGATTCCTCAAATTGTTGATTCTTGATATTGTATACTCTATAAGCTTTAGAGCTAGAAGAGTATCCAATAAAGATAGCATCATCCGACTTCTCAGCAAACTTTGCTAAGTTGTCCTTTGTGTTAAGTATAGTACACCTGCAGCCAAAGGACCTTAGAAAGCCAATGAACGGTGGCCATTTGTTCCATAACTCATAAGGGGTTTTTTCCATGGGGCTTAACTACAAGAACCCTATTCTGCACATAGCATGCAGTGCTGACTGGCTCTGCCCAGAATGTTAGAGGCAGCTTTGAATCAGCTAACATGGTTCGAGCAGCCTCAATAAGTGTCCTTTTCCTCCTCTCAGCAACACCATTTTGTTGAGGAGTTCTGGGAGCACTGTATTGTCTGGCAATCCCTTTTGAGTCACAGAATGAGTCAAGAACGAAGTTCTTAAACTCAGTCCCTTGATCACTTCTAATGATCTAACCTTTTGATCAATTTGATTTTCTTTTTAAGAATAAAAGATTTTAATGTTTTAGCAGTTTCATCTTTACTTCTTAAAAGAATACCCATGTAAATCTGTAAAATCATCAACTATCACAAGGCAGTATGATTTCCTTCCAATGCTCATTATACTTGTGGGTCCAAAGGATCCATGTGCAATAAGTGTAATGGAGTAGTGATAGAGTTAACACATTTGGATTTATGAGATGATCTGGTTGTTTCCCTTTCAGGCATGCACCAGTTATCTTTGCAGAAAATTTCTTTTTAGGCAAACCATGTACCAGTTATTTTTAGCCAATTATTCATTGTTTTAAAATTCACATGACATATGCGTTTATGCCATAGTGTTGACTCATCACTATCAGCTTTGGAAAGAAAGCATGATACTTCACCCATAGGAGAAGCATTGTTCATATCCAGCTTGTACATATCCCCTTTCCGGTGAGATCTAGAAGCACCAATTCCGGAGGATGGTCATCCCTGGTTTGAGATAATGCACTCATGTTCTGTGAAGAGCATCTGATGCTTCTGGTCACAGAATTGAGAAACACTTACAATTGTGTTCAAGCTGTTTGACAAAGTGAACTTTGTCAATGTTTATTCTGCCATTTGATATACTTCCTCTACCAAAATATATCCTACGGCCTCACCTCCAAATTGGACAGGCCCTCCATCAAAGTTCTGGAATTGTTGAAGGAGAGATTTGTTCCCTGTCATGTGCCTGGAGCATCCACTATCTACAATCCAGACATTGTTGTTCTTGTCAAATGGACGTCCCTGCACATAAGATGAGATGGTTAGTTTTGTTTTGAAGCCCAAGCCTTGCAGGTCTCGGGCTCTTCCAAAGATAGTGACATAATTAAACCAAAATATGCATTGGGGTTCAATAGAGATCATTGTTGAAGAAGTTTGGGCTGCAGCATCTTCCTTGATCTTCCAATCCATCCCTTGGTTGATCTTTGAAGATGAGCTTGTTGAAGCTTGTGCAGCATGGCCTTCTTCTGAAGCTTCTTTCTTTCGGAAGAAGCCTTCACACACCTTTTCTTCCGAAGTAGTCTTCTTCTGAGATGGTTTCAAGGGAGCCTTCTTGTTCTTCCGAACCTTAGAAGATTTGGCTTCCGAAGCCATTTTCCCTTCGGAAGAAGTAGTTTCTTTCGAAAGCAACTTGCTTCCGAGACCAACTTTCCCTTTTTCATCATTTGGACCTTTTGAAGTGGTCCAACTGAGAAACCTTCTCTGACTCCTTCTTTTCTAACATTATTTGCATAATGTGTGCTTGCTGGATTGTAGTAACAATCTTTAGCCATGTGGTTGTGCAGACCACACATTATGCAGGCAATGTTAGTCTTCTGGGAACTTGCAGGTTGCTGTTTCTTGGGTTTCTTCTTTTCATCAGCAACTTTCCCTTTTAACTTCTGATCCTTCAGTAGACAGGAGTGCTGGTATTACACTCCTTTCCTGAGTCAGAAGTACCTACCACTTGAAATCTGGCAGAAATGAAGACACCCTTTTGCTTTGGATCGATCTTAAGCTTGGACTCTGCAACCTTCTTGGCAGTCCTTCTAGCAGCTTTAGCTCTGCTTCTTCTTGCCTTGGTGGTTAGGATTGATCTTCACAGGTGGAGATGAGTGTATCCTCCTAATTCTCCCCTGTGGTGGCCACTATTTTTGCCTCATTCTTTAGTTCCAATGGAGAAGGGTCAGCAGTTGGAACCTCTTGCTCTTCAGTACCACATCTAGGTAGTCTAATAGACTCATAAGAGTGTGGTGGAGCTATTTCATTAGTTCCCAACCCTTCTTTGTTTTGATAAAACATTTTGGAATGAGAGGTTGATGCAAGAATAGTTTGGAAGCTTTGCTCAGCAATAGCTTGCTTCCTGGCCTGAGCCTCAGCTGTGACCAACTGGGCTTGAATCTCAGATAGTTTGGATATTAGATCTTTAATTTGAGTCTTATAATTAGTCTTTTCATTTTAAAAGAGACACAGTTTTCTCTAACTCCTCATTTCTTCTGATAGTCAGATTCAGCTCTCTTAAAGTCAGATTTTAGACATTTAAAGACTCAACCTCAGATCTGATTTCCGAATGTAATCCTTATAAAGTTTAACTTTAGCAATACAGACAGTAGTACAAAGATGTTCATATACCTGATCATCATCTGTTCCGGCCATGAGTGCTTGAGCAGGAGTCACATCCTGTACCATGAAGCTCCAGTCAACTTCTTGAGCCACAGCAGCTTTTTCAGTCGACTTCTCTTCATGCTTTGAGGCAGTGGGATGTGTGGAGGCCTGTGGGTTTCCCGGGTTGTTCTTGGGAGCCTTGCATTCCCTAGCAAAGTGACCAAGTTGGTTGCAGTTGTAACACTTTGCTTGCTTTTGTCAAACCCAAACCTGCTGTTGACTGGGTTTTGAGGGAATTGCCTTCCAGTTCTCTTGAAGAACTTCTTTGCTCTGTAAGTTAAAAGAGCCATCTGCTGGACAATATCCATATACTCCACATCATCTGGACTGAAGCACTCAAGATCATCAAAGCAGTATTGAAATCACCAGAGTGTCCACTTCCAGAGACAAGGCACAACTATCCTGAGAGGAGTTGTGTTGAACCTTTTGAGACTTGGAGTCTCAGGTAGAGTAATGTAAGGTCCGCTGTGTGAGTTGTCAGGGTAACACAGTAACTGATGTTGTGGTTCCGTGATTTCCCTTTCAATCACATGAAGGGCTGAACTCAGTTGTTATTGGAGTGACCAGAGAGTTCTGCATGTTCATCTCCATCTGGAATGCACTTAGAATACCATACAACTCTGTCAGAGTAAGATCTTAAGGTCCGAAGTTCTCTTGATTACAACACAGTAATGTATCCATAGTTTAGGAAGGAAGACATGAACTTCCTAACTATGTCTCTATTCTCAAGAGCTACTCCAATATCCTCCAGAGTATCTACTAGCTCAACATACCTGAAGTATTGTTGAGTCAAGGTCTCACCAGCCTTGAAAGTAAAGTTCTCAAACTGCTGCTTCAAGAGATCCTTCTTGTTCTCTTGGGTTTCCTTGGATCCTTCATACATCAGCTTCAAAGCTTCCCATAAATCTTTAGCAGTTTTGCACTTCTTCAAGCGTCTGTAGACGGAGTTGGGGAGAGCAGTTTGGAGAGAAGTCATAGCCCTTTGATCCAGCTCTATTCTCTTCCTGTCTTCTTCTGAGTAATCATCAACATCTTTTGGAATGATGCGATTACTAGTTGCAGAAGTGGTGCTTGGTATGAAAGGACCATTGACAATGGAGTCCCACATCCTTGAATCTTGACACTTGATGAAGCCTTTCATTCTGATACACCATGTGTCAAAGTCTTCAGGGGTGATCAGTGGGGACTTGGTCATGGTACCGGTTTCCATATCAGCCTTGGAGAGAGCAGCCATTTGAGTGAGTGGTTTATAGTGAGGAGGAAAAACAGGTTGATTTGGATGGTAGATCTCACAATCAAGAGCCTGGAGCTCTGATACCAATTGCAGGATCGATTATGGGTGGTTTTTCCTCTCAACTCACTGTGAATAACACTCGGCAAGTAGTCTATGAAGAGTTGATCACAATATACCAAGTAGCAAGCAGTAAGAAAATAAACGCAGCAAGTAAATTTTTCAAGGTATTTTTATATTGCCTCTCAACTCAAAGGATTACAAGACTCTTGACTCAAATCGCTATCTAATGAGTTACAAGGAGAAGATATAATAATACTACCTACAGCCGGATATACTTTGATACCAGCTGGACACCTCTAACCTTACATCTATACTACAAGACTCTAGGTGAGGTCTTTCAGACATTTTGCCTGAGAGTTGGTAAAAGACATGTCCCTGACTTACCTTTTGTCACCAACTAAAGTTGGTAACATGTACTATCATAAAAAGGTGAACTGTAGAATAAAGTATGGTCAACAACATGGCACTTTAGGAAGATGCCATGCTGTATCAGAGGTCTGCAGCGGACTGTCAGGGACCATACTTATATCTACTCGACATAGCAATGTCTTCCGAAGGATAAATGCTTCGGAAGTATAACTTCTTCTGAAGGCACTTATTCTTCGGAAGACTGCTTCTTCCAGGCTTGGAGTCTTCTTTGTCTTTGGAAGCAGACTTTGTCTTCAGCTCTTTCATCAGACTTTGTCTTCGAAAGCTTTCAACTTTGTCTTCAGCTCTTTCAGCAGACTTTGTCTTCGGAAGCAGACTTTGTCTTCGGAAGCAGACTTTGTCTTCATCTCTTTCATCAGACTTGTCTTCGGAAGCTTTCAGACTTATCTTCAGCTCTTTCAGCAGACTTTGTCTTCGAAGCTTTCAGACTTTGTCTTCGGAAGATATTCTTAGCTGTTGGCTTCAGCTGTTTTCTTCAGCAGTTGACTTCACTTTTGCCTTCAGTAGATATCTTCAGCTGTTTGCTTTAGCTTTGTCTTTAGCAATTGACTTCAGCTTTTGCCTTCAGTAGATATCTTCAGCTGTTGTTCTTTAGAATTTCGGAAGATCTCTTGCTCAGCTTCGGAAGCCTTTGAATGTAGTACCAAAAAATGACTATGAAGTAGTTTTGGTTGCACCAGCCTTATCATGATCCAACAAACTCATTTAGCTCATGCCTATAAAAGATGTATAACAGTGGTTGTATGTTTGTAAAACGGGATACTGGTTTACTATTAACACCCCATGAAATATATTCAAATATTTTGCTCTTCATCTTTATTGTCTAATGTCATTGCAAGTCTTTTTTGATCTTCCTTCCTCATGCGGTTGGTCCCGACACACCTAATATACAAAAAACATAAATCACTAACTTCTACTTTCATCTAATATCACTACAATGATTACTAAGCTTTGATTGTGGTAATGAAATAAGGAGGATGATGGGGGTAAACAGAAGACAAACTAAGCATACTAATCACACTAATAATCTAGAAATACAATCTAAGTGGTTCTGCCTCTTTTTTCTTTTTCTTTTTCCTAACTTCACAACTACAATATTTGTTTCTTTTTAAACCATAATCACCAGACAACAGTATCATTCACTTACCACAAAAAATGCCACTCATACTACATAAAACTCTAGGAGGTGACTAAAACAATAACTAATCTAAAATTTATAAGAAAAAGTGACCTGACAAGTATTAAGTTGATTATTACATATAACTTACTGTAAGATGGTTAAATAAAGGGTTATTACGTGGGTCGAGTTCTTGTGCTAAGTTGCCTTGATTTCTGTTACGTTGTGTTGTTTGTTCTCTCTGACCCATCCAAAATTGCAGCCCCTCAAACACACTTTGTTCAACACACCTAAAAACTTTCAACAGTCCAACAGTTACCTGTGAGTTGTCTTTAATGGTCAATTGGGATACTTTTGAAACCATCTGTTCAACTTGTTTAAGGCACCTGAATACATATTTTGTATGACCACATGTAGACAACCTTTCATTAAATCAAATTAATCATGTTATGTTCCTTAGATATCACAAATTAAAACAAAACGATGATTCAAAACACCAAAACGAACAACACGTAAACAGGTAAAATCGTAGACGACAGCAAATTGAATCAACATCAAAATTCACTGAAAGGAAGCAATTAAGGAAAAAAACGTGTATCCGAACATTCCATTCTAAACGAAACAAAAATCAACATCCGAACTATATAAGATTAATCAAGAGATTATAAGTCCAAACTCGCATCAATTGAACATATGATACGAATCAAGTTTGCAATTAGGACCAATACTCTGATTAAGCTGTAAGGAAAAACTAAAAGACTTACCTTTGAAATAGCAAGGTAAATTGATTTGGAAGATGATGATTAGGGGGGTAAGTAGACATGCAAGGCGGATTTGTTGCTTGACCCTCAACCGGGTTCGCCTTTTATGGAGGTTGCTTGCCAAAGGCCCATCGGCACCTTCATCACCGATGAACTCCCGCTTTCATTCTTCGATATTGTCCTTAAGAGCAAAATGGAGGAGAGAAGAAAAGTTGCTCTATAGCCGACTACAAACGGTTACAGGGCTCACAACCACCCCATGATTTTTTGATGCTGAATTCTAGGATGTGCACCCTTAAAAATCGCAGCAGTTAATTGCCATGAGATAACCGCTGAAAACCAACTTGGACCGTCATAACCGTCGAGTTTAAACGGACATGATTTCATTTCAGTTTGATCCAACGGATGAGATGATTTTTTCCGGCGGTTACACTCAACCGCTGGTAATATAATATATAATATCGATTTCATTATAAAGATTGGCATCAAAATAAAAACACAACGTGTGACGGTGAGTAGGATTCCTGTGTTAAAAACAACCGTTGGCTTACAGAAGATCATGTGGTACATGTGCGTTCTACCGTGAGGCGCACGTCTTTAATGGGCCGAGTCATATATCACACATGAAGTCCTAAAAGATTATGTTTTTAGTGTTTCATCGTGTCGTATACACGTGATATTTATTCGTTTCATGTCGTGTTAGACTCGCTTTAAATCGTGTATATAAGATCGTGTTTCGTGTTGACCCTGTTAGTGTTTGTTGAAAATTAATCATGGTATACTAAAGTCGTGTTACAACTCTACATATTTTAATGTTTTTGATGAAACGAGAAAACACTCGATTACTCTTTACTCAAATAAAACCTTTTGTGTGATAGTGCGCTTTTTGTTATTTTTGTTTTATCATTCTCAATTCAAAAAACTTGAGTTAGTATTTAGTTTGATGTTAGATAAGCCAAATAGGAGTAACTGAAGAACTTAGAACTAATAAAATAAAATTT
>CM044015.1:21139913-21174111 GCA_024085815.1 Flaveria linearis | reverse complement strand
TAGGAGGAAGAGTTAGTAAAAGGATTCAAACAGAATAATATTTGAGAAAAATTTTAAATGTTTCTTTTACTTTAACTTTTTCTCCAAATGTTCCTTAAAATTATTGTTTAAAATGTCCGAAGGACAAGCCTCGCGCCCATACTCCCCCTTAATCTTGACTCTTTCATTCAAGTAAAGGCCTCGTCTTCCTCGATCATGTTTGCCTCTTCATCTTTGTTTGCTTGCCTTTCCCTTTGGTGCACTCATAACTAAAATGCCCAAACACACCACAATCGTAACAGCGAATGCCGCTCTTGTCACCACGACCTCTTCCTCGGCCTCGTCCACCTCTTTCGTTGTTTATTCCACGGCCTCTTCCTCGTCCACTAATCTCACTATACCTTTGTTCACTTGCTAACAAAAGTGTTTCTTGACCTTCTTTATCATCTTTGAGCCTTTCTTCATAAGTTTGAGCCTTCCAACAGCCTCCACAAATGACATTTTTGTAAGATCCGCAAATTGTTCCATAGGAGCAACAATAGGCTATACTTTTTTGGGACCGAATTGAGAAATTTTCGAACTATCTCCTCCTCTTCAATAGTTGAACCAAGACTTTTGAATCGAGCAACAATGGCACTTATCCTACCCGCAAAGTCATTGATTGGTTCGGTTTCCTTCATCTTTAGCTTCTCGAGTTCGTTCCTTAATTTTACAACCTTGCCTTTTGCCCCCGTTCTTCTCCCACATAACGAATCTTGATTGCTTCCCAAACATCTTTTGCATTCTCATGTTTGGAAACCTGCAAAAGAAGATTTTCGGGAGAGTTTGATAGATCAAACCTTTCGTAGTGAAGTTCTTCTTCTCATCAACCTTATCTTTGTTATGCATCTAAATGACCATAAGCTTTCAGCACGTTTCCATCATGATAGACCATGTGGTGTAGTTGGTCTCGCTCAACTTCAGACACTGAAATGGTATAGCGGTACCTGGATCACGAACAGTAAGTTCCTTACCTTCTCCTAACATCATTTTTTCTGATCTACTTTCTGTTTTCTTTCTCTTCGGTCTTCAAATTGTTTTAATCGTACAACTTAAACGGTCTTCTTGATCTCTTCTTCGGTCTCTAGCTGTGATAAACGGACTACGTTGCTGCAGCTTTCTCGGTCTTTTCTTACGGTCTTTCTTTCTCTTCTCGGTCTGGTCTCTTTCAAGCTACTGGTGGCAACTTAACGTCTTCACGGTCTTCTTTCTTCGGTCTTAATTTGCTGCTGTAGCCAGGTCTTTCTTCACCCTCTTGTTGTGTTTTACTCAAAGAAAACACCTCCTACATGAGCCTAACCAGGCTCTGATACCACTTGTTGGATCAAAGCCTTTGAATTGTAGATTAAGATATAGAACAGAGAGTAAATATTGAGAATGAAAAGCTTGCGGTGTTTTTCATTAATACAACCAACTTAAATAGACCCAATACATGCATAACCCACTAACCCATGATCTCCATGTACCTTGTTCTACCACTAATATTTGACTCAATCAAAATAGACTAACCATAACTAAATTAAACTAGAAATACTTAAATTAAATCAACCCGAAAAAACCCGACCCGTCAAGATTAACCCAACAGTTTATTTATTTGTTTGATAATTGAAAACTTCTGCATTTTTTCAAATATGCTATTGATAATTTAGCTTTTTATATGATGTTACCGACTCAGTCTGAACCAAATTTCCTTTTTATATCTATTGATACACAAGTAAGCTTAAAATTTCCGACTCCATAAAAATAATTCCTGAGTCCACCATTGCATTATGCAAAGATGATGTTTGTTTTGTGTGCTGAACTGCTGATTGAACAGCTTGAATGCATAAATTATTGATATTGTTCCAACTCACGATGGCTTTCTTAACTACAGGTAGTGGATAACACTTGAGCATATTAGCAAAGCAGCACATCAAGATAAAGATCCAAGCTGAAAAAAGCCCATTCTTGGCCGAGAAGCTGAACATTGTTGTTCTTCCAACAATTGCTCTTATAAAAAACGTCAAAGTGGATGGATGATTACGTGGTATGTCTCATCTACAGGCCTATGCACTTTGTAATTTGTATTCATCTTGTAATGCACTATGATAATCTACATCCCCAGGGCCGGCCCAATAGTATCCTGGCCCAATGCCAGGGCTTTGGCCTCCCTTTGGTAAAGGGCCTCCATTTTTATACCGGTTTCCACAGTTTCATCTTCTTCCAAAGAGGCAGAAAAACCATCGATCTTCTATTCTTCTGATCTTCATTCATTGCCACAACCATGACGTTTCCACTTCATCTTCATTCATTGCCGCTCAGAAAATGGAGACCATCGAGGCATCGATCTTCACGATTTCCCCCTTTCTGCGATCTTCCGGCTTTCCCCATCGAGACCATCGAGGCATCGATCTTCCACTCTCATCTTCATTCATTTCCCCCTTTCTGCGATTCCCCTTCTGCGATTTCTACAATCCTACTGCGATTTCCCCTCAGAGGCATCGATTTCCCCCTTTCTGCGATTCCTACTGCGATTTCGAGAGCAGGGCCAGGTTCCCCCTTCTGCCCGTCGGGTTTCGAGAGCAGGGCAGTGCCCGAGGCCCCGAGTTTCAGGTTTCAAATCAATTCGAGAATAATCCAGGTAACAGGTCTCATTCATCACTCATCAGGTTAGTTTTCTACTCCTTTTTGTTTCTTATTGATTGGTTCATTGGTTGTATAGATCTGGTTCATTGGCTGCTTAGAATTGATTTGAAATTAGAATCTGGTTGCTTACTGAATCAGTTGAGCAACTGAAAGTTTCAGATCTGGAGGTAACGTGTGATGATATTTGTTTAATTATATTTTTTCAAGTTTTCAATGGTTTAATGTGTGTTCTTTCGTTTGGATTTGCAGAAGAGTGTTGAAATTGGAGCAAATGCGAGCAATGATTTAGATGGATGCGAAAGGTTGTTGATTAATGGCTGATTATTTGCTCATTTATGCGTATGTTTCAGCTTTTGTGTTTTCTGTTGTTTAAATAAGCTATTGAAATATTATTTGTGATTCAAAACGTCGTCGGTGATATATTATTTCTTCGTCAATGGCTGGTTTTTTCAGCACACCGAAGAGCGATTTTGCAGGCGAACGGGAATCAACTGCAGCGAAGCAGACAACGGTGATGATGATTGTTGCCGGAGAGTTTTAACCGGCGGAGAAGATGCCACCGGAAGCTGAAATTGAAGAATTCTTTGCTGCTGCTCAGGAAGTCCTCAACGACGTTTTAAAAACAAGTGAGTAGTTAATTAAGCTGTATATTAATAGGTTATGAGTTAAATTTTATTTTAAGTTATTTATTGTGCTTGTATAATCATATAATTACGACATTGTAAATGATATTCCTTTGAAGGGTCGATTCGAATTTATTAAAGATTTTGCATCAAAAAAAGCTAGAAAAATAAACTTAATCTAAATATGATTATACAAGCACAATAAATAACTTAAAAAACAAATTTTAACTCCACCAATTGTAACTTGTTAGTTTATTTTTGCCGGTCCCAAGTCCGGATAAAGGATGAGGGTTTATATAAATAATCTTTTGAGGTCTCATATTTTTTGTTCGCTTTGGGCCTCCAAAAACGTTAAGCCGGCCCTGTACATCCCTTTGAAGATCAAGGATCATGACGATCATGCTGCCTTAGAAGAGTGATCAAAATGCTTCATCTAAGCATCTCGAGTTCCTTTAGAAAAAGAATGGGATCATCAAGCACCTTATTTTATTTGTTGACCTTCTGAATGATTTTCAAGTTACGACGTTAGTCAAAAAAATCAGTAGCATTATATATGTCTGTCATTTTTAAGATGGATCTAGGTGAGAGATTGCGAACAAGATTTGTTGGATGTGATAACAATAAACACAAATAAACATATGCGCGAACCCAAGTCATCTTAACTAAACATTGTAGCTAGGGTAATTAAGGATTGCAAAGTGACTCGTCTCTTCCCCAAACCTACGCAAAACGAGAGCTAAGCCAGGCTCTGGGTATGTTTACTTAATGATTTTGAAGGTCAACTTGTCTTAGTGTGCAATAAAGGTCTAAACCCGAATAGGACTGCCTAAACAACCCAGACCGAGGAACGATCGAGAACTGAGATAGCTTCAAATATGTAACCGAAAACTAAACCACATATATGGAGAACGGGCTGGGTCGGTTGTCTTAATTTTTTGGGTTGTTTTATTGGTCCGCTCCAATAGTACTCACCCCTACTCTTGTCATATCAAACCTTAGAATGCAAAAACTCTACCTCTTTTATAATACAATCAAAACAATTCTTTAAATACAAGCTTTTGTTGATTTCTTTGAAATACACTTTCTTTAAGTTTCAATCTATAAATCATTACTAATAGCCTTTTTATCATATAATAAAAATATTATCTAAATTATGGTTGAAGCCAACCTTCCTATCTGTGTGTGGTTTAGGCTTAGAGCATGTGAACCTCATCACTATCTTGTAACTGCTCTAGCACGAAGAGTAATTATTAGCAAAAGCTGTCCGGCAATGTACGTACTTACGTAACATACATCAACATCATTTCCTGTGCTAGTTTCTTGCACACAGCACTTATATTCTTTTTAGAATCGATGTCTTTCATTTTTATATACTGTATGTTAGGTGTTGTATGATTTATTTTACGGTGTCTTCTTATTATTATTGCTTTTGCTATCGAGTCGGGGGCCTTTTTGAAAGCGGTTTCTCTACCTAACAAGATAGAGGAAAGACTCGCCTACACCTACCCTCCCCAGACCCTGCTCATTGAGTGGGATATAATGGGTTTTTGTTTGTTTGTTTGTTTGTCTTTCATTTTATCTAGAGTGTTTGGTACTCGAATCAGGTCCGAAAAACTCAAAATATGATTTGATTCGGAAATCACTAATTCAAATTTTGTTTTAAATTTTCAAATTTGTTTTGAATTTTTAAAATCAAAATTTGAATAATTCTATTTGGTTTAATTTGAGAATTTGAACAGTTGATTCATTTTGGTTCACATAATTATCAGAAATTGAAATTGAAATTGCAAATTTTTCCATCCAAGATTATGTTTGGTAAAAGTTTCACTTATTTATTGAAATTCACATACATTTCCCTTACTCGTGGAATGTTCAAATTAAACTTTCAGTTTCATTTTAAATTGGCCAACCAAACACGTTATCAATATTAATAAGATTTCAATTTAAATTCCAATTTCATATACAATTCCAATTCCTTGCAAAAGATTTTGCGAACCAAATGGTACCTAAATTGTTATCGATCTCAAAACTATTTTATTTCTCGTATTCTTTTAAGTATTGAAAAACTTCGAGGTATTGTCTTTTCTGGCTAACTTGCTTGAGAACTACTTCAACTCATTATTGATTTCCAAAACTTGGATTGTAATATACAATTTACTAGGTTAGTCCCCGTGTAATACATGGATTGAACAAATAAAATATTAAATTATTATTAATAAAAATTTATGTATTATAAAATCATGTTTCAAAATAAAATATGATTATAAGTACGTATAAATAGATACTTTAAGTAAATAAACAATAATGTATTTTTTTAAAACCTTTATTTTATAAAAATTATGATTTTTAAATATATTGTTTTAAGAAAAAAATATTTTTTTTAAAAATTCATTGTATTCTATATTTTATCATTTTTTTAAAAAAGGTGTGTTTTTAATAAAAATAGGTTTTTAATTTTTTAAATTATATATTTTTTAATTTAAAAATAGTATGAGTAATATTATTAGTGTTCAACATTATTATTAGTAATATAGAGAAATAAAAAAGTAAGTATAATGAGATCTATAATTATTTCACGCTTATTTTAGTTTTTTTATACATAGATAGATAAGCTAAACAATCATTAATAAACGGATTAAATTTTAATGTAAAATATATATGTAAAACTAACATGAATAATTACAGTATAATATTTTAATATAAATATAATTAAAATTATATATAGGTAATAGTTCAAAAAATAAAATAATTATACCATTTTAACTCTCTTATGTAAATAGTTTTATTTTTAAACATTCGTTTTTTTATAAAAATATTTTTTTATAAAAATCTTGTTTTTAAAAAAATAAGATTTGTAATTATTCTGCTTCTTTTAATAGGATTGTTTTAAAATATTTCACCTGTTTATAATTTTTTAAAAACAAAACAATTTTAAAATATTTTGTTTAATTTTTTTAATGATCTAGAAAATTTCATATTATATAAACTTTAGTTTTTTGTTATTTAGATTTTAATTAAAAGATGTTATTTTTAAGTTCCTTCATAAAATCTATTTTAGAAAAAGATAGTTTGACTTAAAAAATAGATAAGAGGGAGAAACATAGTAATTATAAAATTTATTTTTAATAAGAGAGAGAAATTTGTATGAGAATTTAAATTACCATAACACCCTTTTGGAGGGAAAGTTGATGTGTGAATCTCTAGAAAAATGACAAGTGGTAAAAACATAGATTAAGAGAATGACAAGTGGCAAAAGAAACTTGCTTTATTAGAGGTTATAGATTATTTGCCGGATAATATTAGTTTTAATGGTTGCAATATTGTATTTGTCAATGATTGATTAGAAATTTCAAATCCATTTATGAACTTCACGTTCTTCTCATTAAGGCATGCAATTGTAGATATATTAAATCCAACCTAACAACTGTGCTAAGTTAACAACTGTCCATACTTACATGATTATTTTTCCTTTATTTAATTAAGTCTATAATTTAATCACAAAACATTCATATTCCATAGTCCATATTTCAAATTACTTTTGAAAAATATAAATTAAACCCTATAAATACCGCTTGATCAATTATATATGGACGAGAGATATTTATACATTTAAACCTAGTAAACCTTAAACCGACCATATAACCATGTTGGATCATCTATACTAGACTCGATAATGATTTTCAAAGGTTTATCCATAAAATTGTCTTCCAAAAACATCGTAACATAAAACTGGTTTTATAATTGTCTCAAAACTTAATACTTTCTCTGAATGTTTATGTTCTTTGTCATCCATAATCAGATCAGATAACATCTAAACTAGGGAAATTAACGAGCTATATGTGTACATGTACGTTTTTTGTTTTATTTAGGAACAAAGTTTTGTCTCAATTCTCAATTATAGATCAAGTAGTACTGAAACATACAAATGTGCATGTCGTATTAGTTTGTTATCGTAACATGTCACGCTTAGATCTTCTTCAATTCACCTTACACAAAGCAGTGATCCTCGGATCGACAAAAGATAATACAAAGGTTATAGATTTCTCAAGAAAAAAACCTACTACACAAGTAGATACATGAGAAAAGATACAAAAGAGACATGTTTCGTTTCCTTCAAACGTCCACATCTCAATAACCTAAACTATACCCATAATTAGGTGACGCCATTAATTAATCACCCCACAAAATAAAAATAAGAAAAAAAAAAGAAAAACAAACCCTAAACCAACGAATCTTTCTTACATTTGACTTCCAATGGTGGGCTTCGTGTGACAACTCACAACTAAACAACCACCTGTTCAACGACGTCGTTCAGGGGTCCAATGAGGCAACCTTTGACTGAAACACGTTGACACCACTCTGGAGTCAAGAAGCTCTGTGATTGGTGCAACATTCACACACCGTGGCACTTTGTACTGATTGATCGATGCCCCTTTGGATATTGCATAATCCATGAGCTCTTCAAACGTACCGTTTTTCACCACTCGGATCTCCAACGGCCCGATCGAGTTGCACTCGACCCGACCCTGTCGGTAGACCGAGTTCAACGACTCCTCCATCGCAAAACAACACCTCTCGAGAACGCTCGCGGTTGGAAAGTTTCTTGTATCTTTAGCTAACAGCTCCCAGTATATAACATAGTGGCCCGGGATTGTTTTCGTGTCGGCGTAGCTTGTGTACTCGACTACGGTCGTGTCATATTCATTTAATAGTTTTGATGCGTTCTCCACCGCGGTCTGCAACTCCGCCTCGTCAGTTTTGTCAGAGTCTATACTTAAAAGTACGTTTTTTCTTCTGACAAAGTGAAACTGAGGGGCGGAGTTGTGGAACCCCGTGACACGCAGGATGTCACCTACGCGGTACCTGCATAGGCCCGCGTAGGTGGTTATTACAAGCTCGTATTCCTTTCCGACCTCCACGTTTCCTAAGTCGACTAGCTTGTCGCTAGACGTGGTTGGGGAGTTCGGGTCGTGTGGGAGGAACTCGAAGTAGCCCATGTTGGGCATGATGGTGTATGAAACTTCAGACGGTTTGCACATCGGGTTGAGGTTGAGCCCGAAATAACATTCGGATGAAGCGTACATTGTGCAAACCTTGGGTAATCCGCCGCTGTAGTAGTCCAATGTAGGAATGTATTGAGCCATTGCACCGGTGACTATCACCTCTAAGTACTTGGTGTTGGGCCAAATGCGGGTAATAATTCTTTCCCAATTATCCTTTGAGCACTCGGATTCTATAAAATCCGAGAGCTCTGGGTCCGCTCTGAGCACCCGTGCCATGCACCCTCTGATATCCGAATCGGAAATTTTTGAGTTAAGTGTTCCGGTTCGGATATCATGAGCCAGTTCTCTCCAGTTTAGCTGGAGGAACCGGATGGCACGGAGCAGACCCGAGGCAAAAATGGCACCAACACGGAGGACTTGTTTACGCTCGTATAAACCGCATAGCATCTGAGAATACATGCTCTGATACGAATCGGGGCAGAGAATAGCCTCGTTCGGGCTCGTATACACGTTATAAGGGTCGAACGAGCGGGTCTTGAAATGGTCGCTTTTATAGTAACTTGTTAAAACGGGTCGGGCCAGGAGCCCACCCGGAGTCTTTGTTTCGGACTTTACAAACAAAAAGTACAGTCCTTTTCCCTTGTCTAAACCGGGCATGTACCTACAAAACCGATTCACAACACGTTAAGAAAACCGGTAGACGGTCAAACGAGTCAAGCAGGTAAAAAGTTCCGTTATTAGTTAAAATGTAATAAACGTAACGGTGAACTTACAGGTTCATTACTGGCATTAGAAGACTATAAAGTAGCTTTCGTCGATCCAACTCTTCTTGTATCGTTGGCATGAGCTTCCGTTCACCGGCGGAGGTACCGGAACTGTAGAACGTACAAATTCCGGTCAAAACTCTAAAATTTAAACTCTAATTAAACACAAAACCTCAATAACATTCAATGATTTCGATATTGAATAAAGTCCTCACCTAGTGAGAAATTCCGATATAGGATGAGCCGAAAGGATCGGGGATCGATCGCCATTGGCGATACGTTGGATGATCGGGTGAAGATCCTCATAAGTCACCATCGGGATCTTCGACTTGAAAGATTCCCGATCGGTGGCCCCGTTAAGGTTATGAAGGCGGAGATACTCCGTCTGAGCGTTCCGGCTGAGAATCTCAGCCAAAACGCTCTCCTGAACCGCATCGGCGTTTCTGGTCATCTCCTCGATGAACTGAAGCGCCTTTGAGTCTTTCTCACACGCCGGAGGCCCCAACGGCGAACACAAAGCATCAACCGCCATCAATTTACAGATCAAACGTAATATATTATTACAAATATTAGGTTACAGATAAACAAATATGTTAATTTTCGGTGAGTTGCAAAAAGCGAAGAAATTTGAAGGGATGATGGAAGGTGAGGGGTATGAAGGGTGTGTATATATAGTGGGTAATGGGGTGGTCACGTGACTTATGAAGGTGGGACCTACTACCGGTATAGTTGAGGGAACTATGAAGGAAGGTGGCTGACGAGAGGAGAGGTCGTGGGTAAAACTGTAAATTGTTGGGTGTAGGGTGGAGAGGGG
This sequence comes from Flaveria linearis, assembly GCA_024085815.1. Taxonomy (NCBI): domain Eukaryota; kingdom Viridiplantae; phylum Streptophyta; class Magnoliopsida; order Asterales; family Asteraceae; genus Flaveria; species Flaveria linearis. Next base: position 21,164,264 of record CM044015.1, on the reverse strand, counting down.
ACAGGTGGGACCAGTACAGGTGTATACGTCAGCCAAGAAGGGGAAACGTGGGGACTCCGTGCACACGTCAGCCAAACCACGCGGCTTTTTTCCGGTAAATTTGTTTGGGGTTGATTACGACGGTTTGCAGTCGTACTCGACAGTTTGAACTGTTGCATACGTGGCACATTGGGGAAACCAATACATATTTCTCAACTGCTATAAAGAATTTTGTAATAAGAAATATAGAATGATTTCATGACCGGACCAGTGTTCACACTAGAGGGGTACCGGTGCCATCTCCGGTCTAGTTAAGTATACGTGAGTCGTGGTGGAAATAACTGATTGGTACTGTTATGTTAGGGATTGGGTATTTCGATTGTGGCAGGAGTGACGGTCGAGCTGTATTGTAAATTTAACCGTTAAGTTTTTCGGTTTTTTAAGCTTGTAATTTTTAAAACTTAATTTTGGTTTTCGTCACTTAGGTTGTAAATCCTAACTATTTGAGCATCTAGGTTTATTTATATCAAACACAGCCTAAGGTCATGTTGCACAAGTCATGTGACAAACGATAAACAAAGTGTCAGTTCTAACTGAAATCCGATACTAATGACCATTCTAAAAACTTTAAATGCTTGGATTATCAATTGATTTGATAACTTAACCAAGTAATAGAAGAGAATAATGAAAGAACATGAAGAAACTCAAATTTACATATTTGGCATTGTTTATTATGTTAATTAAAATATTTGCTCATTGATTATATTGTGAAAGAGAAAACGTAAAACGTTTAATCGTATTGTATATGTCCTTAATACATATTTACATTTGTGTTATTGTCAGTATTCTTAATTTACATAATAACTTTGAGATTATATATAGTTTGATCTCAAGTTTACTTTTATCATATTTGTATCATATGCTTATCGAGTTTACTTTAAATTAACACACTCAATTTTTTGTTTATTTTTATTTTTCTCTTATAAATTATACAAACTTAATGTTTATAAACGTTTGTAATGTCGTTACAAGGTCTTATATTTATCTACGTTTTATATAAATTTAGTTCAAAACAACATTATATATGATCATAACAAGCGTAGATGTTGTCATATTAGATTCAAGGGTTCATTTTATTTTTCTTTTTTCCCTCCAGGTTTTGTTTTTATAAAAATCTATATTTATACATATTTTTATCAAAGCTCTGACGTTAATTATTTAATAGTTTCTGTTTTTAATATTAAGTTTTAATAACAGTCTTACTTTAACTTAATTTTTATGATAGTTTCGTGATAAAAATATATCTGATGTTTATTTATATTGAATTTGTTAACGAGACACGATAAGTTGTTGAATATGATCTTAGTTCTATGAAACAAACAAACAAACAAACAAACATACCCAGTGTATCCCGTTTAATAGCAGGGTTTGGGAGGGGTAGATGGTGGCAAGTCTTTCCTCTATCTTGGGAGATAGAGAGACCGCTTCCAAAGAGACCCCCGACTCGGTAACAATAGCAATATCCAACATAATATATATCATACAATACCACGGAAACACATAAGGAGATAGAAATAGCATGCACCAAATAAGCGACGAGTTTCATCAAATACATGGCAGAAGTCTAATAGCTATACATCAGGCGACAAGTTTCATCAAATACATGGCAGAAGTCTAATAGCTATACATTAGGCATGCCGTTTACTCTTCCTACCTACAGAACTCACTAGAAGTCCTTAATTTTAATTCTACGCCTCCACGCAGTCCTATCCTCGATCATGTGCTCAGAGAGGTGCAACTCTACATATCTCGCCTAATTATCTCGTCCCACGTCAACCTCGGTCTTCCTCTACTCCTCCTACCCTCTAAGGTGATATTTTCTACTGCTCTAACCGGCGCCTGTATCGGTCTCCTCTTCACGTGACCGAACCATCTTAATCTTCCTTCTCGTATTTTACCCGTGATACAAGCCACCTGTACCCTCTGTCGAAACACGTCATTCCTTATCTGATCCAGTCTTGTTCGTCCACACATCCATCTCAGCATTCGCATTTCCGCGATCTCTATTTGTCTCTCATGCGATTTCTTTATTGCCCAACAGTCTGTTCCGTATAGCATAGCTGGGCGTACTTCCACTCTGTATAGTTTTCCCTTTAGTTTTACTAGGAACCTCTTATCACACAAAATCCCTGATGCTGCTCTCTACTTGCACCATCCTGATTGGACACGGTGTGCTACATCGCTGTGTATCTCTCCATCTTCCTGTACGTACGATCCCAAGTATTTGAACCTAGAGGTCTGTGGGACCGCTATACCCTGAATACTGATTTGGTTGTCCTCTTCAGTCTCACCACTAAAGTTACAATGCATGTATTCCGTCTTAGAGCGACTTATCCTTAAGCCTTTGCGCTCTAGTGCTGCTCTCCACTGTTCTAGTCTCTCGTTAAGCACCCTTTTAGATTCTGATCTTTACACAATATCATCCGCAAACAGCATGCACCATGGGACTGGCTCCTGTATATACTTGGTCATCTCATCCAACACTACTGTGAAGAGAAATGGGCTCAATGCCGATCCTTGGTGGAGTCCCACTTCCACCGGGAAGCAGTCTGTGTCTCCGACTGGTGCTCGCACACATGTTTTTGCCCCGTCATACATATCCTTGATTATTCTGATATACCTCTCTGGTACCCCTCTAAGTCGAAGACTTTCCCAAATGAGTTGACGCGAACACTATCATAGGCTTTTTCTAGGTCAATAAATACCATATGCAGGTCCCTTTTCTTTTCTCTATATTTCTCCATTACCCTCCTTATGACGTGTGTGGCTTCTGTTGTAGAGCGTCCTGGCATAAATACAAATTGGTTTACCGCTATATGAGTTTCGCGTCTAATTCTTGTGTCGATAACTCTTTCCCATAGTTTCATCGTGTGGCTCAAGAGCTTTATTCCCCTGTAGTTTGCGCAACATTGTACATCTCCTTTTTTCTTATATATAGGGACTATGACACTGCTTCTCCACTGCTCCGGCATCTTCCCGGTCTTGAAGATAGTGTTGAATAGGTTTGTTATCCGTTGCAGACCCTCATCTCCGAGACACTTCCACACTTCAATCGGTATGTTATCTGGCCCCACCGCCTTAGCCCTTCCCATTTTCTTAAGAGCTCTCGCAACTTCGACGACTGTGATACTTCTAGAATAGCACTTGGTTTGTGTCGTTGTTTGAGTTGTTTGGTCGATCTCAGTTTGCTGATTAGGGTTCCTTAGGTTGAAGAGGTCATCGAAGTAAGTTTTCCATCTCCCTTTGATGTCTTTCTCCTTCACCAAGACCTTTCCATCCTCAGCCTTTATAAACTTCACCATTTTCAAGTCTTGTCTTTTACTTTCTCTTGCCTTGGCAATCTTAAACATGTCATGTTCTCCTTCTTTCGTCTCTAATCGTTTGTACATCCTCTCATACGCCGTGTTCTTTGCCTCTGACACAACCTTTTTCGCCTCACGTTTGGCCTCCTTGTATTTAACTTTTAAATCTGCTCGTTATTCCTCATTATTACAGTGTAAAAGCTCTCTAAAACTTTGTTGTTTAATTCTTATCTTCTCCTGTACATTTTCGCTCCACCACCAGGCTTCCTTATGACCGATTGTCCTGTTTGTTGTTACTCTAAGAGTTTCTTTAGCTGCTTGGATAACTATAGTTGCCATGGCCTCCTATTTTTGGTTTGCGTCTTCCTGTGGCCCAGTCTGGCTCATTGGTATGACCTTATCTCTAAAGGTGGTAATATTTTCATCTTTAAGTTGCCCCCATCTGATCGTAGGTCTAGTTCTCTTAGTTTGTTCAACAATTACTCTCTTGACGCGTATATCCGCCACCAACATATGATACTGCGTCACTACCGTCTCGCCCGGGATTGCCTTACAGTCCTTCCAAGAGCTACAGTCTTCTCCCCTCATCAGCAAATAGTCTATCTGTGTGTGTCTTCCGCCGCTGCTAAACGTGATTAGGTGTGAGTCTCTTTTCTTAAAAAACGAATTTATAATGCCTAGGTTATGTGCTAATGCAAAGTCAAGAAGCTCCTTCCCGGCGTCGTTCCTAAGACCATACCCAAAGCCTCCATGCACCAACGGGAAGTGATCATTATACTTACCAATATGGCCATTAAAATCTCCTCCTATACATATTTTTTCTTCTCTAGGTATGTCTCCCATAACTTGGTCTAAACTCTCCCATAACTTTTTTCTTTCCGCTTCCCCTAATCCAACTTGTGGTGCATACGCACTAACTACTGCCACTACTACATCTTCTATTACTATTCGTAACAGCATAAGTCTATCATCGTATCTTCTTACCTCCACTACATTATCTTGAAGTTCTTTAGCAATTAGGAAACCTACTCCATTTTCTGACCCATCTGAACCTGAATACCATAGTTTATAACCATTACACTCTTTTGCTCTCCTACCCCGCCATCTAGTCTCCTGGAGACACGCTATATGCACTCTACGTCTTTTCAGTACATCTATTAACTCTAATAACTTACTAGATAGGGTTCCTACATTCCACGAAGCCACTCGTACGTTATAACCTTTTTTCCTGTGGTTGCACTTCTCTTCACTGAACATGATCTCGATGCAGCATAATGGCTTCTACTATCTATAGTATCAGCCTATCCACCTTACTAGTACTGCACAAAGAAACTGCAGTCCTACACCCGATATAGTCAACACAAAGGTTGCGCACAATCAAATCGAGGAAACAAAATACAACAAATTGCAAGCAAGTAGCAATAGCACAGAACGTAGGGGATGACTCTCCCTGATTAACAAAAAAACAGCAAATCACAAGCAAGCAGAATTCACACAGAAATAGGGGATGACTCTCCCTGTTAAAAAACCAGGTGCTAGTACCCCTAACCCAGCCAAATAATCAAAACGAAAATATATAAGTAAAAAAGACTAAGAGCAGCTATGAAAACCCGAGATGGAACGATCTCACCAAATGTGTACCCTAGTTAGTGTTCTTCGATTATGCTTTGTCGGGGTGGGATGTGTACGGGTGCTAGAGGGTTGAGGGTAGCTGTTGGGCGGCGGTTATGATTGGTGGTGGGTGGTGTCGGTTGTGGTGGCTGAGGTGGTTGGGTGGGTGGGTGGTGCGATGGGTTGCTATGAGGTGTACTGGCTGCTATGGGGTGGGGAGTGGGGAGGCGGAGAAGTGGCTGATGTCGGTTGTGGTGGCTGTGGTGGGTGGGTGGCTAGCGGACGGTGGGGGGCGGTGAAGGGGATGGTGCGTAGAAGGTGGTAGGGGGGTTTCGGTGATCGGTGATGGTGGTGACGGTGACGGTGGTGACAAGTAGGGCTCCGGAGGGGGTTGCAACACCGCGGTGGTGACAGCTAGGGCTCTGGAGGGGGTGGCGTAGAAGTTGCTGCACCGCGAGTTGCAGGTGGCCGTTGATGGTGGTGACGGTTAGGGCTCCGGCGAGTTACCGGTGGTCCGCCTGCTAGGGCTCCGGCGAGTTACCGGTGGTCCGCCTGCTAGGGCTCCGGCGAGTTTCCGGTGGCCGGTGGTGGCGGTGACCGGTGATGGTGATGGTTAAGGGTACTAATAGAGAGAGAAAGCTTAGTTCTATGAAAAAGCAATAAAACACTTTCAGCATCATTTATACCAAACTATTGTCTGGGTGGTCGATAAAACTTAAATGAACCTTTTTTCATTCAGCATGAGCTTCAATTACCTCCATAAATAACCTATTGTTATTAAGTCTGTATTGATTGGTGTAAATTGGTGATCGGCTGCATGATGCACCCCAGCTCTTAGCTGGATGCTATGGGTTAATATAATAAAAGTCCCGTTTGTTGTTACATTTTTTTAAGAACTAATAGTTATACATTGGTTTTATTATTTGACTCTTTTAAATGCAAAAAGTTAAATAGTTTAATTAGTACTATATTAGGTATACTACTATATAATACATATTAGAAGTATAAAATGGTAATTTCATTTAAAGTGTAAGACACCTATATAACATTTTAAACATACAGTACACGTGTTTTATTCAATAGTTATAATTTTGCCCCTATTTAATTAAATTCTTCTAATTATTATATTATTTAATACATATTATTAATACATTATTTAATAATATGATATTAGTTAATTCACTTTATTAAATGTTATTTTATTTATAATACTATAGATTGATATTTAAATTTATATTACTAATTATATTTTTATAACTAAATACTATTTAAATTAAGTATTATTTTATTTAAATATTTAAGTATATAATTTATATATCTTTATATTTATAATAACTATAATACTAATATTTTTCTAGGGGCATATTATGAGTTTAATAATTTTAATAGAATGACAATTTTACATACGTATTTAGACATCCATATGAAAAGTTATGTAACATCCGGATATTTTCTTTGAAGCCGACGAAAGAAGAAAAAGAAACAAAGTCCAAAGTCGGGGGGACCAAACTTGCCAGAACAGAAGAAAATTTGTAAAAATGGGGGATTAAGAGGGGGAGGGCAGCCACATCCTCCCCACTCTTGTGAAAACTCAGCAAAAAGAGAAAGAAGGGAGAAAGAAGAGAGAAAGAGAGAAAAAGGTTGGTTCGGGTGGATCCAAGCACGAAAATCGTCGGGTAGCGAGTCAACACGAAGCTCTTCTTCTTGTAGTTTGTGTAAGTTCTAGGACCCCTATTTTACTCGTTTTCAACTGATTTGGGGCTGGAACACATAGTAAACCCGTTTTTATATGTGTGTGTGTGTTTGACCCATTTGGGTGTGATTGCGTGTGATGCGTTTGGAGTTTGATTCCGGGCTTGTGTGTGCTTGAATGGTGTTATAGTATGCAATCCTAAGGTTTAGGATGGTTGATTTGGGCTTAGAATGGGTTTGGATGAGCTTGGAGGTGGCAGATTGGGTTCGGGATGAACTGCATTCTGCATCAACTAGGGCTAGGCGACCGACTGGAGGCCATTTGGCCGATTAAGGTGTGATTGGGGTTCATTCGCATGACTGAGGTTCAGTCACACGACTGGGGTCCAGTCGCATGGGGGTCATGCGACTGAGAGCCCATTCGCATAGGTGTTCATTCGCATAGTGTTCAACCGCATGAGGTCCATTCGCATAGTGTTCACTCGCACGATCGAGGGTCAATTCGCACCATTGGGTGTTCATCCGCATTGGGGTTCATCCGCAGTGGTCCATTCGCGTGATGTTCAGTCGCATGGAGGCCATGCGACTGAAGGGTGCCCATACGCCCAAATAGGGCTGTGCACCCGAGGAGAAGCATAGTTTGATTACTGACTTTCGAGGGAAAGTACAGATGTAAGTTTTGACGTGAAAGTTCCTGTAAGTGCACGTAAGATGGCTGTTGAGGCCCTAGAAGTTATGTTGGGCATGATAATGATGATAATGCATGATTATGCATGATGTATGTTATGTAGGTATGATGTTGCCCTGTATGATGATGCTACTTGTGTATGATGATGTTCCTCGTTATGATGTATGTTATATTTCCCGTGGCTTTACGTGTTATGTTTATGAATGAATGAAAAGTATTATGCAACGTAAAGTGGAAGATAATGAAAAGAGGAACGAAATGAAAGAATGCATGCATTAATGAACGAATGAATGGAAGTAAGAAAAGGCTTGCAAGCAAATGTACAGAGGTTCACATCCAATGAAGGGTGTTAGCTCAACTGTGTGCGGGTTAGCTACCTCAGAAGGATGCACACTGGGGTCCAATCCTTGTGATTGACCATATGTATGGGATCCTTGCCGCTTGCCCTAGTACTGGAGTCAGCTTTGTGCACAATGTTTGAGGTCTATGAAAGACCTCAGGCCCAGTAACCAGCTTCGTGAACAATGTTCGGGGTATAGCACATGGCATTGATCCGTAATGAAAGAGAAAAGATAAGTGGTGAATGTACTTGTCCTAGGTACTGGAGTCAGCTGCGTGCACAATGTTCGAGGTCGATGAAAGACCTCAGGCCCAGTAACCAGCTTCGTGCACAATGTTCGGGGTATTGTACATGTCATCAAAAGTAATGAACGTACGAATGAATGTAATGAATGTACGAATGAAAGTAAGGAACGTACGAATGAAAGTAAGAATTCATGAATGAATGTGAACGAAAGTAACAATGTGAATGTTAACGACACACGTTAAATGAACGAAAGTTAACGAACGAATAATGAAGATAATAATGATATTATCTATTTGTACGTATGATGTGTGATCGCATGTAAGTAAAGAACGGTTTTAACGAAAGAAAAGTATGTTTTATTATAAAACTAGAACTCACTCAGCAACGCTGACTTTTTATGTGTTTCCAGTTAGCAGGTAACGTTGCTGAGGATGGCACGGGACGACTACTCAGCTCTTTTTGGATGGCATTCTTTTGTTTAACGTTTTTGCATTGTAATGCGAACAAATGATGTTTTGTAATGAATGTTGTATTATTTTGTAAAAGTGTTTATTAAAGGAAATGAAATGATTGATTTAAAAATTTCCGCTGCATGTTTTATTTAAGTTAATGCAATTATTTGTTTTATGCGCGATGATTGACCAGCTGTAAGCATCCGGGAACGGGGCCTTACAAGTTATGCTTAAATTTTAAAAAATTAACTATTTTATTTCATTTATGTCCTTATAATAAAGTATAACATATGATGCTTATAATACAAATGCTAAACCATATACTTGTTGCTAAACAAAACCGTCATTTACTTTTAATGTCGTTCATTCATTACAATTGATCACTAATCCCACTTCCCCTTTCCTTTACCGGTTGTTAACAGATCATTAACAATCAAGATGGTAATTTATGATGACAATTTCTTCATTAACTTTCTTCGGCATATGCAAATTACCTCCGAAAGCTGGCTCCGATTATCATAAAACTCTAACCTAATTCATAAAACGAAACCCCCGCCCCTAAAATCTAGGTAATAAGTCATTTCTGATCAAATAACACCCATGCTTTCACTAAATTTGTTGATTTAATATGATTATTTTATAGATTATTGTAATATATGTAATTGTTTTCTTTCATTCAATTTTTTCAATAATTATATTTTGATTTTTAAATTCACGTCATAATGTATCGAGCCGATACTGACTAAAATCGAATTTTTAAAAAATCACATAACAGTCGTACTGTCACAACGCACGAATATTTCTACTGGTATAAAAAAATAGCTCAATTCTTTATTTGAGACATTACCTAATAACTATCATTTACCCAATACCTCCCTCAAATAAAAGTTTTACTTGTAAACCTCACTATAACTAATAACTTACAGCGAATATGTATGTATGAATACCATAATAAATTTAATAATTACATTGACAAAGAATGTCAAGTTTTTTAAAATGTTAAAAAATAAAAAATGCTAGTAATTATTAAGGTTTCTATTATTAAATTATCGAGAAGACAGTTTGTACTTGATGTTGAAGGGGAAATAAGATATGTTGATTCCCACTTCAGTCTAACTTAATTTATTATTGACAAAATTCTTAAAATACACTCATAAAATTAGGGTATCTACACTACCGACTTTTTAATCAACCGACCATATGATCTTAATTAGCCATTAATACTCGTTGATTTAATATATAATTTTATAAATGTATTTAATAATATTCGAAATTTTTTAAACACGCATATATGGGTGTATAGATATGTATATATTTATATTATATATGTATATAAACTACTACGGAAACATGCAATTGGCACAAGTAAGATTCTCTTTTTAAATAATAAATTATTTAAGATTCGGATTCAATTTGTTAATCAACCGCCACAATAATGTAGCCGGCGCGAACACTTGGTAAATTTTTTTATATAACCAGAAGTTCTTAATGTAGTATTTAAGTAGTATTAGTTGTAACTTCATTGTGATATACAACTAATTAAGCAAGGTGTACATTTTCTTAACGTATATATGTACACCAGTTGCACCTTTATATGTACAAAATTGCTTAGTTCTTACCATGCCTCATGCATAACAAATCTTTTCCTCGATCTCTTTCTTCCAATCTTGCTTATATTAATTAGGTGCTGTTTGATGCTGACCCATTCACTGACCACTGACCCAGTCAGTGCGTTTGATGTTGCTGACCGGCGCATCTGACTGCGAAAAGCATACTGACCGGGTCTTTTTTCCCCATCCGCTGACCAAAATCAGTCCACTGACCGCTGTTGCTGCGACCGCCTCATCTTCTCCACAATCGACCGCTGCTACCTCCCGGCCGCCTCCACAATCGACCGCTGCTGCGAGCCCTAATCGAGCCCTAATCGAGCCCTAATCGACCACTGGAGGTTCGATTTGGAGGTTCGATGATGGTGTTCGATCGACTTGGAGGTTCGATTTGGAGGTTCGATGATGATGGTGCGATCGATTTGGAGGTTCGATCGATTTGGAGGTTCGATTTGGAGGTTCGATGATGATGGTGCGATCGATTTGGAGGTTCGATTTGGAGGTTCGATGATGATGGTTCGATTTGGAGGTTCGACAGGGGATGATCGATTTGGAGGTTCGATCGATTTGGAGGTTCGATTTGGAGGTTCGATGTATGTGTACGTAGATATATGTGTATGTATATGGGTATGTAGATATGTATGTAGATGTATGTGTATGTAGATATGTATGTATATGTATATATTGTTTATGTGTATGTATGTATATAAGGTTATTTTTATCATTCAGCAGAATCAGTCAGATACTACATCAAACAGCCAAGTTTCAGTCAGATGCAGACTCAGTCAGAACTTCTTACTGGGTTAGCTTCTAACTCAGTTGGATCTTACTCAGTCAGTGCAATCAAACAGCCCATTAGTAACCTTAGCTACAGTGATTTACAAGTATTTAAGCAAGATGTACAAGTTATAAATGCATGTGCTACCATTTGCTCACAAGATAGTGAAGAATGATGTTGCACGTGTTCTTTCTTTACGTAACTTGTTGTCACATCTCATGTAGAACATATCTTTCCCCTTTTTTCTTTTGATCTTCCTTATGTTAAGTGATAACCTTAGCTACAAAACTTTACAAGTATTTAAGTAAAATGATAGGTTCTTAATGCATGTACAGCCATTTGCTCATTCATGCATAAGATTTTGAAGAATGAAGTTGCATATGTTAATCCTTTGCATATCTTGTTGCCAACTTAACAAATATATTTTCCTCTCTTTCTTTCGATATTTCACAGAGAAAGAGGGGAGAGCGAGACCAGACAACAAAAATCGATCAAAGGTTATGGGGACGTGGATGATTGGCGATCTCCCTATGCCAGTTATCGCGACGTCCATGGGCTTTGCTTGTTTATCCTTCTCTCTCTGATCTCTCTCTCTCTCTCTCTCTCTCTCTCTCTCTCTCTCTCTCTCTCTCTCTCTAAAGTTGAGCATTTTCATCAATTAGAGTTTACTTTTAACCTCGATTAATTGAGTGATAATCGAGAAAAAGAAGATGTTACCGGGGTAGGGGGACGGCCAGTGGCAGAGCTTGAACATCACCGTAAGGGGGGGCGGGGGCGAAACTAATTTTGTTTAGGGGGGGCGAACTCGAGATAAAAATTAAAAACACTATCGGGCCAAAATTTACACTAACGGCTAAAATTTAACACTACCGACGAAAAAAATAGGGGGGCGGCGGCCCCCCGGCCCTCACTATCCTCCGCCATTGGGGACGGCTGAAAAGCATTCAACGTCAGTTGTCGTCTTCCAAGCAACCAAAATCCACTTTTCTTAGATTCTCTCTCCCTCGATCTCTCTCTCTCTCTCTCTCTCTCTCATGCTGAGCCTTTTCCTCGGTTAGGGTTTCTAATATAAAACTTAATGTTGATGGTGGACGGCCAACAACCGAAAGATGTGACGAGTGACTAGATCCGGTCAAGTTTTTAATTTGGCGTGGCAGAATCAGAAGATGGTGGGTGCTTGCAACCTCTGTTGCAACAATTTTGGTTTGATCCCTTTGCAACCTCTGAGCTTCGAAATTCCAAATGTTAAAATTGAGATGATAAGTTGCACTATCTAAATTATCTTAATGTGATTCGTATTTTTATGTAGGAGTAATCAATTACAAACTTCTAACTATTTATAATCATTTTGGGGGAAAAATGGATGGTTTTAGGAGTTGATAAAATTATTATTGGTAATGCTATGCCTATTGATGATGACTTAGGCTTGAAATTGGCTTATATTTATGCATTTTTGTTCCCTATTCTATGTTTTTTGTTTTATTTTTCACTTTTGTTATTAGATTTAGTGCACAAATAGTTATTATAATTTAGATTCTCTAATGTTTGATAAGAATTTAACGAAAGAATTAAGTTGAAAGTGTAAAAGTTGGTAATTCGCCTCAAAAGAGGAATGGTATTGCAACTACTTGAAGAAATTATAATCATTTTTTAGGTATTAGAATAAAATGTGTTATTAGTTGAACTTATTTCTTTATATTTCAAAATCTTTACCTAAGTATGTAAGATAACATAAAAAGAGCACAACTACATGTCATTATTATATACTATGAAAAACACAAGCTGATGAATAGTGTTTTGCGAAATCAGGACCGTTCATTTTTTTGATCTACGGTGGGGGGCTAGGTATATACTTTTGGGTGTTCATCTGTCCTCCTATCGTCTCCCACTTGCCTGCTTCATCTGCCCTCTTTGCGAGGGTTTCTTTACCAAATCTTCATCCCGGGGCAACTGTTATGAAGGGAAGGTTAGTGAGTGGCTCCGGTGATGGTTGTTTTATGTCGGCTTGTCGTTGAGGCAGACCCTTCTGGTCTGATCGGTCTTTGTGTTTTGGGTTGTCGCCAGACAGGGACGGAGGCCATGTCGCCTCCCGTTTCCGGCCACTGTAGGTCTTTTCGTTGCCATGGCGTTGCCGCCGATATGCTCGATTGCCGCACTGCCGCCCTTCGTCGGTTAACATCTATTTCGTTTTGAAGCGGTGGCCGCTGCTTGGCAATCGGCGGCGTGTTATGGTTATTCCGGTGATGGACGATCCTCTGTTGTATTGTTTGAGTTGGTCATCGCGGACAGTGGTGGCGTGACCTCCTATTTGTGGCTACGATTGTCTCTTTTGTAACCGTCGGACACCGCCTGTGGCCATCACCGGTCGCTTTTGGTGGTGCCTACGCTACACATTGACAGAGGTATTGGTTTGCTGTTGTTGAATTTCATATCGATGATGTTGATTTACAGTTATTCAAACCTGTGTATGTTGTACTGTTAGGGTTTTTGAGGCTTTTCTGGTTTGAAATGTTGTTGTCGATGATGATGAGGTTGGCTCATATGAGACCCAAAAAAATTGTTCATCTAAACTTTCTTGAGCCGATTCTTACTTCTATGGTGTAGTGGTCGATGACGATGAGGGTAACATCATCAGAGACCCTTAAATGGTGTAAGTGTTTGATGTTGTGCATTTTGATTTGTTGCGTGTGTCGATTTGGTGTAGAATGCAGATGTTGTTGGGTTTGGCATGCCTTTGTTCTGTGCACTTTTTATGATTATACAAACGCCATATGTGGATGTCTGAATCAAGTGTGGTTGTATTTCTGTTGCGGCGAGCAGCTTATGATAATGTTTTGGGATTATTTTCTATTTATCCTTGAATGTGAAACTTATTTGGGTGTCTTTGGCTTCCATAAGTTGGATAGCACTCAGTTTGTTCATTGGCTATGATGATCCAACCATAAACAGGCTGTTATCATAACGTGACAACCATGTGTTAATGGTTTGTAGTTAAAGGTGGTGGCCGAGTTTGAGCAAGCCTTTGTCCACGGTTGTAATGTTTAATGTTGGCTTCGATTTGGCTATGATGATCCCACAAAAAACATGTTGTTGTTCTGGCGTGGCGACTACGTGTAGATGGTTTGCAGTCTGTGACGATGACCGGGTCTGAGCCAAACCAATGTAACGTCATCTTCTTTTGTTTGGCTTCGATTTGGCTATGATGATCTCACAAAAAACATGTTGTTCTGGCGTGGCGACCACGTGTAGATGGTTTGCAGTCTGTGATGATGACCGGGTCTGAGCCAAACCAATGTTACATCATCTTATTTTGTTACCCTACGATGACCGGTCTGAGCCAAACCAATGTTACATCATCTTATTTTGTTACCCTGTATGTTTAAAGAAAAGTGAAACTAACAGTGGCTTTTATTATGCTTTGATTTTCTTGCTTTGTGGTTGCAAATAGGATGGCTATGATGATTGTGAGGAAAAAATTCGTTGTATTGGCGTGGCAAACATGTTTGGTTTGCAGTCACAACGAGGACGCGAATCTGAGCTACCACGTTTTTGTTTTTGATTTATAGCACTCGCGCAACGCGCGAGGATGTATCCTCCTAGTTGATGTTTACTATGCAAGTCATATGTTATTCAATAGTTGGTATTCTAGATGGGTTGGTTGTCTAATCTATTCTATTAGAATCTACGAGGGACTTGCCTTTATGCTTTGTCCTTTGTGAACCCGAAACCATTGTTGCCCTCTTAATGGGTTCATGGAACGACTGCAGGACCCTCAACATCTATTCCACAGCCCTCCAGTCATGTTTTCATTTTTTATACAAATTCTTTGGCTTCTTTATATAATTAATATGTTAATGTACCCATGATTGTTGAAATTATACTTTACCAGTTGCTTTATCCCTTTATTTTCTTATGTTATGTTATATCTTTTTAGGCACAAGTAGCCCAACAAGTCAGGTATTGGGTAAGAGCAAGATGATTATTAGCTAGGGTTGTTAGGACTTCCAGTAATATAAAAGCTAACGTATGTTATACTTAATTAATTTTTAGTATATCTCTTAAATTATGTCTAGTGTTAGTGATCTTAGGTTGTACCAAAATTTTGTTTTATATGTTGTACATCTACACGTTTGATCATACTTCTGTTGACTCTTGGTGCATAAAGCTTTTTCGGGATTCAGATTGTAAATTGACATGAAAGATTCACGAGGTATATGCTCAAGGTTCATAGCACATATGGCGAGATTTTGAGGTTGATCAGGTACATTTTATATGATAGAGTGATAACTGTTATATTTTTGTATTTGCATTTTGATATTCTAATGATTCTTACATATTTAATGTTTCTTATTTGAAATTACCCCACTGAATATAAATAAAAAGCACATGTCGCATGACAAACGAGGAGAAAACAAAATCACATGTATGAAGCAAAATCACATGTTCATTAATCTATCTTCCTTGAGCAAAAATGAAATTAACTTGTCAAATACCAGAATTGCATGTCGATTTTTTACTTCTCTTTCTGAAACACATAACGTTAACAGAAAGATGTACACAACCAGCTTCTTCTATTTTTAGCTTTCAAACGCGCCCTTAGACAAGAAAAATTAAGATGATTAGTTGGTTTCTTCCGCTTTCAGATCTTTTAGTATATTGAGTCACTATTCCACCTCAAATGATGATCGTGATAGCATGCATTCATGTCACCATCTTTAGTTTCATATTGAAGGCGAAAAGTGATCAAAAATCACGAAACATCAACCTGAATCATACATCTTTCTGTTTTTTAATCCCTTCATACAATTTTCAAAAGATTTAATCAGGATTTCAAACAACTCACTTGTGGTTTCTTTGTTTGTTTTGAATAAGAAAAGTGGTTCAAAGACCATGACCTATCAACAACCTATCCCAAAAGATAGACATTAGTGGGACATGTGAAGGGACTTGACACTACGGTTGATAGAGCATATTTGGTAAAAGGGATGGCACTTCATAGACAAAGAACCCACTTGATCACATTTAGGTTAGCTTGGGTCATTATCCTGGTAGGTTTATCTAACACTTTGTTTTTTCATATATTCATTTCAATTCAGGTGTAACATTAGGTTGTTATGGTAGATACTACTTGTTAATTTAAGGGTGGATTGATAATTAAATTAGTTGAACATATTTCAATGTTTGTTTAGCAACATAACCATAAAATTGTTTTCCTACGTAGTTTTTGTTGAATAAAATTAAAGGGTGAGAATGTAGATTATTTAAGATAGACGATTTAACTTTTAGTTATATATATTAATTTTAGGGCATAATGCTTGTAATTATCTAAGAGATTGGATTTCGAAAATGTCTCCTCACCAATTTTGCAAATAAGGAAGGGAAGTTCGGGGAAAATATATAAATTATCCTCTTTTTATAAAAATTAATAAGTGTATCATTAGAGTTTCTATTTTAACTATTGTTTCATTAAACTTTTGAAATGTCCCTTTGAAGATACATTGGATCTTATGAACTTATTATTCTTCTTGTTCTATTCACACATTGAACTTGTTCACAAGACTGTTTGCAACTGCTTTAGATCGTATGATGTTTATTAATGAAAGCTCGTTCACTTTAAAACAATCTGTAAAATGTGACTTAGAACTTTCTTGTTTTAAACATTAAACTAAAATATTAATGTAAACTAAATTCAAGTTCACTAATTATGAATTCAAGTTTCAAACACAATGCGTAAGACTCACAATTCCTTGAAAACCTATATGTGATCTTGTTATCATCATACAACACAAGATAGGCGCTTGGTAAGTGTTTGCGATCCCCAACTTACCTGTTTTCTTCTACCCTCAGATTTTATTAAGTTAACGATAGTTCACAATTGTTCGTGATGATCAGCCCTCTTGTATATAGTACTTTTGTTTTAGTTGATAATAGTTTTGTTTTATTAAAAGTAGAATTGATTTATAAATAATATGATGCCTTGTTTGAGTGATTGTACAACTTTGAAAATGATTTATTAGTGGTTCATGATCATAAATGTTATAAAAATAACTATTTATTTTATTATTCATGCGAAGACGAAATGGTTAGGTCTCTATGTAAAATGCAATAATCATTACATTGTTTCATGGTAAATTTCAAGATGACTTTCAACTTATGTCGGTGGGTTTTTTTTCTTTTCATTTAAAGAATTACTATTCTATTCAAAGCTTTTTATATGTTTTTTTTTGTGGTCGGTTGCGGTTCTGCTTCCGGCGGAGGAGGGCGATGGCCGCTTGGCTTGCTCTTTCCGGCGACGCCGCATGGCCTGTCGTCTTCGGACATCTGCGCCGCCACAAGTTTGGCCGGTTGCGGTTCTGTTTCCGGCGGAGGGCGATGGACGCTTGGCTTGCCGTTTACGGCGACGCCGCTTGGCCTGTCGTCTTCGGACATCTGCGCCGCCACAAGTTTGGCCGGTTGCGGTTCTGTTTCCGGCGGAGGGCGATGGCCGCTTGGCTTGCCGTTTACGGCGACGCCGCTTGGCCTGTCGTCTTCGGACATCTGCGCCGCCACAAGTTCGGCCGGTTGCGGTTCTGCTTCCGGCGCAGGAGGGCGATGGTTGCTTGGCTTGCCGTTTCCGGCGACGCCGCTTGGCCTGTCGTCTTCGGACATCTGCGCCGCCATAAGTTCTTTGTTTCTCTTTTTTTTTGGTGTTAGAAGATGTCGGCAGGATCAGTATACTTTTTTCGCTTTCCATTTGTAACACCCCAACCCGGAGAGGCTGACGTGTCACTATTACAGATATCAAATCAAAAACCAAATCCATGATATTAAAGAGACGGTCAAAAGAGATAAATTCAAACAAACCAGATAATCCGAAAGAACCTAATTAAGTTATTCATTACATCAATTAAAGTAAAATACAATCTTGGTCTTCAATTCACTCTTCACTGGTTTCCCGGATTACCCTGATTACCTACAATAAAATAAGGAAACACCACAAAAGAAAATACGGCTGAGCCAAAAGTTGCTCAGTGACGGAAATAACAATAGTAATGATAAGAAGCATAACATACTGAAATCTGATACTGAACTGATCATATGATATGGAATACGGAAATCTGAATCTGAACATATAATACCGATACTGAACTGAACATGTAATACTGAACTGAACTGATCTACACGACGCATATATATACAAACAAAATAAGTCGTGTAATATAAGAGGTACCCAGAGCCGAAACTGAACTGATAAGTACATAGCTAGCTAGACTATGCACTAATGAGATAGTGTGTGGGGCGTACACACATGATTCCATCCCCCGGAACTGAACTGATCTGAACTGAACTAGGATCGATCCATCCGCCTCCCAGATATTATGGCCAAAGTACTACCTGAGTACTAACGTGTTAACGGAGACGCCGTGAACTATTTATTACACACCGTCACGAAAAGTGTCATATCATTGACGCCACAATGACATGTCGGAGAGCTCGGGTAACAGAGTATCAAATCAAATGGTAGTACAACTACCAACATATAACGTATCAATAGAACATTTATAGGAACATGCAATAATGAGCACAAATTTATAAAGTATATATTGCATGCTATAAGTCTTCAACAAGTAGAATTAATAAGTCGAACGGTCAGAGCATAATAAATAATGTTAGACAACCAGTAAATACCAAAGGCTAAACGAGTCATATCAACGAAAACATGGTATCAAAATCTGTACTACAAAGTAACAGAACAGAATTTATAATATGATAAAGGTAACCAAGAATCCGTACCTTAAACACGAATGACAATGATCAGAAACAAGGTCTAGGCTCGATTGACGCCGCGAGAACCTACGACAACGTAACGCAAATTATAGTTTGGAAAATTCCAGTTCTGCCCCTGTCTTTTTGCACTCGTTAAAAATACTAAACGACGTTTAAAAATTCTAAAAATCTCCAGTTTACTAGATTAGTGATTTCTAAACAACTTTCATTTAGAAAAGTTTCTGATTTGGACTACCAAAATATAAGAAAAACGTGGATATTTACAGCTGCGCAGAACTGCTAGCTGTTACGAAAACGATTGTTTGGAGGTCTAAACGAATGAGTTTTTCGATGTTTTATATATCAACGGATTCGTCTTTCTACAAAATTCATCATGGACATAAGGTTTAACTGATTTGAATCTGTCATGCAGAAATTATGGCCTCTGTAAGTTGGCTGTAAAAATACGGGCCTAAATCATCTATTTACAGTTTAGTTTTAAACAAACTAAACTATTTATAATGTTCGTTAACAATATATATATAAGAATTGTTAAGGTTTTAATAAACTAATTTACAAAAATTAATTAGGTACTTTTATACAAGAAGTTTTATATTTAATCAGATTTTTACCATTTATTTAACAGAAATCCATAAAAATAATTACACTCAATGCCTTCGTTATATTGTTTTATAAAGGTTTAAACTTAAAGAAAATTACAGAAATAAGGTTGATGATTTAAAAAATGAACAGAGTTTATAAAAGAATTTTTATAATTTTTAGTGATTTTTACATAATTTTTAAAGGCTAATTAGGGCTTTTAAAAAATATGGCAGGGGCACGGGTTCGAACCCGTGACCTCCTGCCCATCCCTCTTTCGCTTTAACCAGCAGGCTAGGACGCCTGCGCCTAGTCTGTATTGGTTTTTAAACCTTTTAACCACCCCGAATCCAAAACCCCCAATTTCAAACCTTATAAACCCTAGAAACGATTTCGACCAAATTGAATCCCAATCGATGTTGTAATCGATTGAAAGCATAGGGCTTTCAATCCCCACATGAAATCGAGTGTATAGGTGGTTCTAGTTACCTGATTCATTTTGGAAAGGTATCAAGAACACACGATGAACAGTCACGGCACTATGCAGGTCGTTCGGGTTGAAATCGGCGATGGAAATCAAATTCCTCCTACAGAAAGCTTCGAATAGTGTTCTTGATGCAAAGCCCCTTGTCAATTTCAGTTTAATTGGCTTGGAAGATGGATTTCTATAGAGTTGCAGGTCCGCGACAGAGAGGGAATCGAACAGGATGAATTCGTGGAATGCAGGTGTAATTGAAAGCGTAGGTAGATTAGGAATTCGTATATGATTGATTAGTTAGCTTTAATTCAATTATTATAGATGTTTAGTGCGATTTATTGACTGTAAAGTGGCCGAAAGTTTCATGTGGGTCGGTTGGATCAATTACACTCCAATTTTTTCAATTGAATCGAGGCATAGGGTTCGAATCTTGCATAGAATGTTGTCGGGAATCAATGATTGAGTCAAACCGCGTATTTTGAACGTTAGGAGGTCGCCGGAATGTGGCCGACCGGACTTTGGCCGGAATAATTGGGTTCGACGGGGACGGGGAGAGAGAAAACAGATTTGGAATTGTCCATTTACACAAATGATCCCTGTGGTTTTAAGCTTCTTTCATTTTATGCACAACTTAATAACTTAAGTTTCCAAAATGGCACAATGCCCCCTGAACTATTTTTATTATTATTACTTTTATTATTATTATTATTATTATTATTATTATTATTATTATTATTATTATCATTATTATTATTATTATTCTTATTATTATTATTTTTATTATTATTTTTTTTACTATTATTATTTTTACGGGTATTATACCATTTCTGCCATAAATGTTTGTGGGTGTTTACATAGGCCCACAATTTCTTTTCTTTTAAGGGGATGATCTGTTTATTTGATTCGGCGACGCCGAATGGCCTGTCGTCTTCGGACATCTGCGCCGCCACAAGTTTGGCCGGTTGCGATTCTGTTTCCGGCGGAGGGCGATGGCCGCTTGGCTTGCCGTTTACGGCGACGCCGCTTGGCCTGTCGTCTTCGGACATCTGCGCCGCCACAAGTTCGGCCAGTTGTGGTTCTGCTTCCGGCAGAGGAGGGCGATGGTTGTTTGGCTTGCCGTTTCCGGCGACGCTGCTTGGCCCGTCGTCTTCGGACATCTGCGCCGCCATAAGTTCTTTGTTTCTCTTTTTTTTGTGTTACAAGATGCCGGTGGGATCAGTACACTTTTTTCGCTTTCCATTTCTGCCACAAATGTTTGTGGGTGTTTACTTAGGCCCACCATTTCTTCTCTTTTAAGGGGATGATCTGTTCATTTGATTTACAGTAGAGAGAGAGGGTTAGAGAGAGAAACATTATAAAAACGATTTGGATTGATTGTATTTTATACTACATCGCATCACATACGACGCCGCCGCAACTTTATAGGTTTGTTTTGGATGTGGGTTTGAGATTTGAGGGTGCGGTTTTTTACGGGTTGTTGTCGGTTTTCTATTTTGGACTATGCGTATTCTTGCGATTCTGATGTTCGTCTGTTTTGTGTATGGTGTTGGGCTTTGATTTAGTTTTTAGTTCTGTATGTTCTGGTGTGTTATGGATTTGAGGTTTTGATGTGTTTTACTTTGTGTATTTTGCTGACTTTTTGGTTTTGAACATTCATTTTGATTTTGGTTTCGGGTTACTTAAAACTCGCATAGACGCGGCAACTATTTTAGTTTATCATATAATAATAGTAGTAGTTCAAATTATATCTATCTTAAAAAACTTTATTATATAATATTACGTGTTTATTTTAATGTGTAAATTTTGTTTTGAACGAGTTGGGTCAAATATTATAATTTTATTTCGTTGGTATAAATTCAAGTTACTCTATGTTTTGATGTAAATTTTGCTATGATATATATTCGAGCGAATGTAATCTATGCTTTATCATGTCGCCTTCTTTCCCGCACTTGCTTATTTTGATGTACATTTTGAGTTGTTATACGTTCGATAAAATTATTTTATCACTTTTACGAATTACGATGAAGTAGCCGTTAAGGTTATCGACGGAGTGAGAGTCGTAGCGGCGGGTTTGTTTTACCTTTCTACATGCTTTAGAATTTTACATTGGAATGGTAACTGTTATATTTTGTTTGACATTTGCGTTTTGATATTTGAAATCATGACCAATGTTCTCAGAACCGGATCGGACGTCGAACCGGACGGCTTACTGGTTTGGTGGTCGGACCGGTCGGACCGGTCGGACCGGATGGACCGGATTTAACTATATTTTAATTATATTTATATATGTAATTAAATATAAGTAATTTATATATGATTTATACATATATTTTATAGTTATATATAAAACTTAACTATATTTGTATATACAAAGTACTAATTTATGGTTTAACACCCCGTTTTTACCCACTAAAATCAAAAAAAAAAAAAAAAAAAAAAAAAAAAAATCAAAATCCGGTCGGACCCGAACCGGTCGGCCGGTCCAACCGCCGACTCGGTTCGAACCGGCCGGTTCAAAGCTCCAAAAACGAACCTATATCGACCGGACCGGACAGGCCTCCGATTCCCGGTTCGACCGGTCGGACCGGCCGGTCCGATCCGGTCCTAACAACATTGATCATGACGAAAGACCCCGCGCTACGCGCGGGGCAAAATATCTAGGTTTTTAATTGATATAGTATATATTTTTATTGTGTTCCTAAAAGATATAACATTCATATAGGCATCATCGCTAAACATTTTCATCATAAACATTTTCATCATAAACATTTTCATCAGAAACATTGTCATGAGCGTATGTAGTTTGACATTTATAAATGTGATGATGTGTAATGATTTAACTGAAAAGTAAAAAAGATGATTGTCATGTTACCGTCAAATGGGTTGTGGGGTTCTTACTAACCTTCTTTTTTTCAACCGTAGGTTAAAGGTTAAATGCAAAAATGTAGAACATTAAGTCAAAATAATTCAATAATGTTAAAGTTTGAATCATATACTTTCAAGAGAGGCAAATCTTTTTTTCAATCGTAGGTTAAAGGTTAAATGCAAAAATGTAGTACATTAAGTCAAAATAATTCAATAATGTTAAAGTTTGAATCATGTATTTTCAAGAGAGGCAAATCTTTTTTTCAACCGTAGGTTAAAGGTTAAATGCAAAAATGTAGTACATTAAGTCAAAATAATTCAATAATGTTAAAGTTTGAATCATGTACTTTCAAGAGAGGCAAATCTCCCACCCTTGAACCACTAAGCTAAGAGATCTTACTAACTAAACCTTCAAAATTAGGGATGTAAACGAACCGAACGAACATGAACGAGGCATTCTTCGTGTTCGTTCATTAAAAAATAAATTGTTCACGATCTGCTCACGAACGCTTACCGAATGAAATTTCTTGTTCGTGTTTGTTCATTAAGGAAATGAATTTGTTAATGAACTGTTTACGAACATAAACGAACGCAAACGAATGCAAGTGAACACATACAAATATTTATAAACATTAATGAATACAAACAGAATTTTCTAAAATAAACAAATTCAAATCATCATTTATTGATTTTATAATTAAAATCACAAACATTATATAATACGGGTTTTTTAGGCGCATCGTGCTTTTCCTGGAGAAAACCGACCCAAGCGGTCACGGTTAGGTCTCCCCGTGACCGCTAGGTCAGGTGTGACATCTAGCTTTCACGGTTTACCCTAACCGTGACAGTTAGATCTGGGGTCAATGATTGGGTATGTAATTATGGGGGTATTGATTGGGTATGTAATTATGGGGGTATTGATTGTGCGCCCTATATGTCACGGTTTGGCCAAACCGTGACATATTGCTTTTATTTTTTCCCTATTCTTTTAAGCATTAAATATTTATTTTTATTTCGTGTATCTTCCTTAAAGATTAAATATTTATTTTTATTTTCGTAATTTTATCACTGTAAACTTGAGAATGAAAAGGCGGGAAACACCGTTCGATCGGAGTTTGATTTCGTGTATCTTCCTTAAGCATTAAACATTTATTTTTATTTTCGTAATTTTATCACTGTAAACTTGAGAATGAAAAGGCGGGAAACACCGTTTGAATATATAATATAACTATTGTTCTTATGATCTGTATTATTTCGTTAGATATTTGAAGAAGCTAAGAAATTCTGCTATGAAACTGGTGTGAAAGTTGCTGTTGCATATGGTGGTGCACCGATTTATCCTCAGGTTTATATACTTTTAAAATCATTAACAAACACTATTTTATGGTTTTAATCATTAACAAACGTGCGATTCAGTTCATCTTTTTTTTTTCTAATCTGCTTAATTAGTCTTTGTAATCTGTTATCTTTAATCTTGATTCAGAACGTGTTGACTTTAATCTTTGTGGAGACAAAACGTAGCGCAGATACAATTAACATTATCATATGGTTAACCTAATCTGCTGCAATTCATGGTCATATTACAAGTAATTTTAAACAAGTTGGTTGTTATTTTATCACATGGTTAACCTAATCGTAAAAATCAGTTGTTATCAAACATATACAATTAACATTATCAACATTGCAAATATAAAGCAAACAAACAAAGAAACACAACCAAACAAACACAACCAAATATACAAATCATCATAACTGAAACTGCACATATATATATATATATATACAACGAGTTTTTACATACAAAAAGAAAAAAAATACAAACAAAATATCTATCTAATCCGTCATCCCCGGATCGCTGCCCTGACCAGACCCGCCCGCGCCAGATGGGCCAGCACCGTCATGGTCTA
>CM044015.1:21127413-21134913 GCA_024085815.1 Flaveria linearis | reverse complement strand
ACAGGAGACATTGGTGCCTCTATGACGATCCATTATTCTAACGTAATTATTTAAACGACCCTCATACATATTTTGCCATTCTAGTGCTTCTTGATATGCATATCTCGGCCAATGATAGCTCACACTGGGCATCGGGTAATCCCCTTCCAATTGTATGCAAATAAAGTGAGCTCCGTTAATATGAGCAAGTACGACAACTGGATAGGTGAATAATGGCACTGGGGCTGTTCTCAGCGGGAACCATGTCTGGCTGCCAAATGAAGAAATAAGATGCACAATACAGTTGAATGTTTCCGCAATTACGAGTCCATGGGCCGGAAAAGTTAGCCAATGGGTATCGGGTGCGGGTTTAGTCGTGCCAAACCAATTTAAGCTATTACGAACAGAATCATAATGGCCAGGCATCTCACGGTTCAAATTGCTCCGCCAATACCTCATGTTTCTGTCCATCTCCGACAACATTTGACGCCTAACCCATTCCCATTCATTTTGCTTTCTCCCTAAAGCCACCACGATCGCCCGAAAACCACAGTTACCATCAGGCCGCACATCTTTTATAGTCGAAACGTACCGGTGAATCCATTGGGGTAGCTGATCCTTAAACCTCATAACTTTTATCACGTCCTTTGGTTTCAATATTAAAGGAAAACCTAGGGCAGCTCCCGTAATCGGTACATTTGAAGCAGCCTTTGCCTTATTAGAACGGTCATTGGGCATTTTAAACTGAGGGGTATATGAGCTATCCCTCACCGGGTCAGGCATAGTTTGTTGCGAGGAAGTATAGGAGCTGTGTCTAGCAGCCTCATACTGTGATGTATTGGAGTCCGCTCTTCTTTGTTGCTCCTTAATATTTGGACGACCACGTCGGTCATGACGCACCTCAGGTTCTTTAAGTTTTGACTTACTCTTAAACAAAGAGTCAAATACTTTGTTAAATAATTTTTTCTTTACTTGAGGATTGGGAGGACATAACCTTTTGTTTCAAGTCATCAAATTTCACATCGTAGTCGGGTTCAGGCGGCGCCACGTACGCTGGCTCGAAATCAAGCTTCCTCCAGTGTGGATCTACCGCATCGAGTGGAATACTTGTGACTGGATTTAAAGGTTAAATTATTAGTGAAAAATATACAATCGTGTGACAACAGTTAAAAAATGTATTAAGAAAAATATAACCTTCTCGGACGTGTATCTCCAAACGACAAGCACATGGCAAGCCCATGGACGTGAACAACTGGTGTCCACATGAACCCCAGACTCCTGAATCATTTTCATTTTCGTCAACTCTGATTCAAGGAGGCTAAGGCAAAAAGTTGATACTTTATAATGCAACTTTGAGAACAATGACAGTCGATGGTCTTTTTTAATTTTCACACGGGACACCTCGAATGTTCTACAAATTTCAATCTCCTGGCCGCGCACGAGGTCACAAACATATCCGACAAGTGTGTGCAACGTATTGTTGGTCCCTGTGAGGTAACTCTTGAAGTTGGCATGTTGGCCCTCAACCCGATTAGTTGTAAATTCACCAAAGCTAAGGCGGTCGTACATCCAACAAGTAACAATTTTCTCTTTGTACGGCACCAACCAATTATTCCAAATATTTTCCATACCTCTGAAAGAAAATAACAAATTTTAGAAAATGAACAAATAAATTGTTAGAGTAAAAATAAATATGAAATTCTTACCACTTTTACCATCTTCATTTAACTTTCTTCCATCTTCCTGCAATTGTAATCGTACATTGCCTTTGTGGGAGACGAACACAAGGTCTTCCACCAGTATGAAAAATCCTTCCATGTCGGTTTTGAAAAGGATATTCCACCGTCTTTGATATTCTCCCGAACGTGCCACCTGCATAGGTTTTTAGTAGCACTCGGGAACACTGTGTCACACGCACTCATAGGGCCAGGTCCCTGTCTGTGACAATAACGCGGGGCTCCACACACCCATCGAGCATATCTCTGATCTGCTCCAGTACCCATGTGGAGTTGTCTTGCCGTTCTCTCGATATAAATGCATGCGCGATACAAACGACTTCGACGTCGACGTAACGCCAATAACCTGAACAAACGGAATGTTGTACATGGGTCTTGTACGTCGTGTCTATCAACATCACGTGCGGGAATGCGCGCCACATTTTATACGAAGTAGGATGACAAAAGAAAACATCTTCCACCGCCTTAGTAGTTGCATTCGTTCGTGTTCATACACGAACTCTTTAGATTGTAGCAGGTTTTCAAGTTCCTGCATTGGTGTGATGCCTTCTCTCCCTCAGCCCTAAACTTTGACGTCAGATTGTATATGTCTTGAACAACACAGACGCTGTGGGGAAACTGCTCCCTTACGGCTGAATGGATATGTCGTGGCCGCACGTGTTGCCTGTGTAATTTCTCGACAAGATCAATTTCTTCGGCGGTCATCTTTCTAAGATGCGCGTGGCCCTCCTCGTACACAACAGGATCGTGGTTGTGCGTCTCGTTTCTCACCTCTAACATCCAACTGTCACTCTTTCCTACGTACTTCCCTACGAGTTTAAAGGGACATCCTTTCTTTATGCTCCCAGTACGTCTACTTGTGCCAGTGAATTTAGGTTCACCACTACGATTGCATATTAGTTCCACATCCTTTTTTCGTGACCGACCCACCACAATGACGCACCCATGCTCGGTCCTCTCGTTTTAGCCCACTTCTCCAAGTCCTCACGAGAATCAAAATACTGAAAAAATGATAAAGCTAGATATAAAAAAACAATATATAAAACAAATAAAAAATAAAATAAACAAAAGAATAAAAACTCTTCGCACTTGATTGGTTTTATAAGAAACCGTAGCCTTTTTATCCGATCCTCATCCTCATCATGCTCCGCGGTGTGTCCCATGGTTTTCTTTGAGGTGAACCGAACCGTCACTCTCATCTGTGTCATTCCCATTAAAAGTATCCGACACATGTGTAATTTCTAGTTCTGACTGGTACGGGGGATGTTCGTAATCCAGCTCTGTTTGCGAGTTGTACGTGTTCGGGGCATGCCCGTAAGAATTGCAAGGGGGATATCTGTACCCTTCACCGTAACCTGTCGGTCCAAATAAAGAGTTGTACGCCTCTTGAGCAAATGTGTTCGACGGGTTGGTTTCCTCCTCCCCCATGGAGGGTGACTCCCGTATACGTAATATTCCTAAAAAAGATAATGGTTAGATATTTCAAATAATAAGTTATAATAAAACATATACTAGTTAACCTGGTTCGAATCTTCAATATGTGGCACCTCATTCAAATCTGGAAGCTTCGGCTTTGATAATGATCTCCGAACCCGACATTGTTTTCGAATTTACGCGTTTTTGGAATGACGAAGGCTGAAAAATCTCGAGTGTGGATTACGAAATTGCGAATTTTTAGTTTGGATGCCGATTGTTCAAAGCTGAAATGTATTTAAGGTGAAATTCTGGGGCACAAACCGTCACGGTTTGGCTTCCACGTGACGGTTTGTGCCGGGAATCCCGGCCTTTCGTCAAAATCACGTCTACGTCGTACCTTAAACTGAGACCGTGTACCCTAGAGGTCACGGTTTGGCCTCCACGTGACGGTATGGTGACCAACTTTAACAACCCATTTTGTCATTTTGTCGTTTTGTTGTCAGGAGGTCACGGCCGAACCGTGACAGCAAGACCATGCGGTCACGTCGTACCAACTTTAACAGCTCTTTTGTCATTTTGTCGTTTGTTGTCAGGAGGTCACGGCCGAACCTTGACAGCAAGACCATGCGGTCACGGTTTGGCCTCTACTGATGAGCTTCTTCAGCTGTTAAAAACTACTGGAGTAATACCCCAAAGGGTCACAGCAAGACCATGTGGTCACGGTTGGCCTCTACTGATGAGCTTCTTCAGCTGTTTAAATAACTACTGATGAGCAATACACCAAGAGGTCACGGTTAGCCCTACCGTGACGGTTGAGAAACCCTAACTGTGACGTGTTGGTCAAACCGTGACACTTTGTACTGACTGTGAGCAATCCTTCAGCTGTTTATTATTATTATTATTATTATTATATATTATATATTATTATTATTATTATTATTATTATTATAATAATTATTGTGTGTTATATATTATTATTATTATTATTATTATTATTATTATTATTATTATTATACTATATTATTATTATTATTATTATATTATTATTATTAGTATACTACTACTACTACTAATATTATTACTACTACTAAACATTTATTATTATTATTCGATCGGAGTTGATTTCGTGTATCTTCTTAAGCATTAAACATTTATTTTATTTCCGTAATTTATCACTGTAAACTTGAGAATGAAAAGGCGGGAAACACCGTTCGATCGGAGTTTGATTTCGTGTATCTCCTTAAGCGTTAACATTTATTTTTATTAGTCTGTACAAATGATGATTGATTATCGATTACTAGTTTCACCGTCACATCATTCTATCTTTTCGTGAGTATAAATATAACTATTGTTCTTATGATCTGTATTATTTCGTTAGATATTGAAGAAGCTAAGAAATTTTGCTATGAAACTGGTGTGAAAGTTGCTGTTGCATATGGTGGTGCACCGATTATCCTCGGGTTATATACTTTTAAAATCATTAACAAACACTATTTATGGTTTTAATCATTAACAAACGTGCGATTCAGTTCATCTTTTTTTCTAATCTGCTTAATTAGTCGTTGTAATCTGTTATCTTTAATCTTGATTCAGAACGCGTTGACTTTAATCTTTGTGGAGATAAAACGCAGCGCAAATACAATTAACATTATCACATGGTTAACCTAATCTATGCAATTCATGGTCATATTACAAGTAATTTTAAACAAGTGGTTGTTATTTTATCACATGGTTAACCTAATCGTAAAAATCAGTTTTTATCAAACATATACAATTAACATTATCAACATTACAAATATAAAGCAAACAAACAAAGAAACACAACCAAACAAACACAACCAAATATACAAATCATCATAACTGAAACAGCACTATATATATAATACAACGAGTTTTTACATACAAAAAGAAATAAAATACAAACAAAATATCTATCTAATCCATCATCCCCGGATCGCTGCCTGACCAGACCCGCCCGCGCCAGATGGGCAGCATTAAACATTATTTTTATTTCTGTAATTTTATCACCGTAAACTGAGAATGAAAAGGCGGGAAACACCGTTCGATCGGAGTTTTATTAACGTACTCACAGTAAGCTAAGTTTTGACGTTGATATATACGTACAGGCATGGTTTGAATGCGGATATGCGTTTGTGAACTTTACAACATCTGAAGCAGCTTGGAAGTTTCATACGTCGGTTAAAGGAAAACATTGGGATTTGTTAACGAGTCGGGGTCTCTTCGGAAGCGGTCTCTCTATCTCTCAGGATAGAGGAAAGACTTGCCACCACATACCCCTCCCAGACCCTGCTCTTCAGCGGGATACACTGGGTATGTTTGTTTTGTTTTTTTAGTCGTGCTAGAATCCAGGTACTTTATTACTTTTAATTTGTTTTTGTTTTGTAGTCGGCGAACTAACGCTGAGTTCGCGTTTGTTAACTTTACAACACCTAAAGCGGCGTTGAGATTTCGAGACGCATTTAGTAGTAGTGTGACAAGGATGGTTGGGGGGGAGAGGTAGGGTTGTGGCACAAGGATCTTGCACCATGGTCCGGTGGTGTAAAGCCCGAGGCGAACTGCAACCCGAGCGAGTTTTCACCACTAACATTGCGCGCACGGAGTTCAGAGAGTTTACCAACGTCGATATCGGGGTAAGTCAAGAAGAAAAAAGCTTGAGATTGCGAGCCCAAGAGCAGAATCACCGAGGTCATGACATTCAAATCTGGAAGCTTCGGCTTTTGATAATGATCTCCCGAACCCGACATTGTTTTTGAATTAACGCGTTTTTGGAATGACGAAGGCTGAAAAATCTCGAGTGTGGATTATGGAATTGCGAATTTTTAGTTTGGAAATGGATATGCCGATTGTTCGAAGGTGAAATGTATATAAGGTGAAATTCTGGGGCACAAACCGTCACGGTTTGGCCTTCACGTGACGGTTTGTGCCGGGAATCCCGGCCTTTTGTCAAAATCACGTCTACGTCGTACCTTTAGAGGTCACGGTTTGGCCTCAACGTGACGGTTTGGTGACCGCTTTTCAGCTTTAACAGCCCATTTTGTCATTTTGTCGTTTTGTTATCAGGAGGTCACGGGGACTACCACCCCGAACCTTGAAAGTAAGACCATGCTGTCACGGGGACAAACACCCCAAACCGTGACACCAAGTCCATGCGGTCACGGTTAGGTGCCAAAATGTGACCGCAAGACCTAACCGTGACCGGTTGACCGGCCCACCCCCAAAACCCATGCGGTGTCCCCATCAGGACCCATATAATATCCACCAAATATAAATAAATATTTAACATAATTATATTAAACATATTTTAAATAACGAACGTAACTAAAACATTATCAAATGTTCACGAACATAAATGAACGAAAGCAACCTTTGTTAATGTTCATACATTTAACTAAACGAACATAATTTTCTTTTTGTGTTCGTCATTTATTAAACGAACGAACATAAGCGAACTTTCCGTCGAACAGTTCACGAACTGTTCACTGAACGTTCGGTTCGTTACAGCCCTACAATCAAAATGGTGTAATGGTTTAACTATATTTATAATAATTATTAATCATTTTTTTAAATTAATTTAAACATTTTGTTTTCATTATTTACTAACTCTAACTATAATACTTCAAATAATAATACAAAAAAAAAGTTGCAATGTAAAAAAGTTGGATAGAGGTGAAGATTGAGAAATTTTGATGTAAGAAATTTGAATTGAGATTATGATAGAGATGAGTTATTTGTGTGTGGAAATGAATAAATTTTTATGTTATTTATAAAAAATGTTTAATTATATCTACCAACGGCTATAAAATTTATTACAATCACAATTATATATTTTCATGATAACATTAATTGTTATTTCACGATACATTTCATGTTTAGATGATTGTAGGATATCTCCGACAATTCTCACAAAAGGCCTATGTGTGACATAATGTCAAACATGCCCTCATATCTAAAGTGAATTTTATATCTAATAGTTTTTTTTATGGCACCTTCAAATCAACAATGTATTCTATTTCTGCGAGGATCATCGAATTATGGCCCCTCATCTAAAGCTAATTTCATATCCTATTGTGATCAAGAGATATCTTGATCACTATAATACCTACCATACGTAGATCACTTTACAATAAGATCTCCTTTACAAACTTTCCTATAGAACATATCATTCTTCTTCTTATGTATTTTGAAATATTTTAATTACACCAATCAGCCCACATTTTTCGTCCATGTTCGTCGTTTAACGCTGAACCAACGCAACCTTGTTCATCTTCGTTCGTTTAATTAAACGAACAGAATTCTTGTTCGTGTTCGTTCATTTATTAAACGGATGAATGTAAATGAACTTTCCGTC
>CM044015.1:20944913-21122413 GCA_024085815.1 Flaveria linearis | reverse complement strand
ATTCCAGTTCTGCCTCTGTCTTTTCGCACTCGTTAAAAATACTAAACGACGTTTAAAAATTCTAAAAATCTCCAGTTTACTAGATTAGTGATTTTTGAACAACTTTCATTTAGAAAAGTTTCTGATTTGGATTACCGAAATAGGAGAAAAACATGGATCTCTACAGCTGCGCAGAACTGCTAGCTGTTACGAAAACGACTATTTAGAGGTCCAAACGAATGAGTTTTTCGATGTTTTATATACCAACAGATTCGCCTTTCGACGAACTTCGTCACGGACATAAGATTTAACTGATTTGAATCTGTTATGAAAAAGTTATGGCCTCCGTAAGTTGGCTGTAAAAATACGGAACTAATCAACTATTTAAAGCTTATTTTTAAACAAAATGAACTATTTATAATGTTTGTTAATATTATATATATAATTGTTAAGGTTTTTAACAAATTAATTTACAGGAAATTGAGTGGGTACTTTCATATAAGAAGTTTTATGGTTAATCATAATTTTACTATTTATTTAAAAGAAATCCATAAAAATAGTTAACTACATGTTTTTGTTATATAATTTTATAAAGGTTTAAACTTAAAGAAAATTACAGAAAATTAAGGTTGATGCTTTTAAAAAAATAAACAGAGTGTATAAAAGGATTTTTATAATTTTTGGTAATTTTTCTGTAATTTTTAAAGGCTTAGAAAGGCTTTAAAAAAATATGGCAGGGGCTCGGGTTCAAACCCGTGACCTCCTGCCCATCCCTCTTACGCTTTAACCAGCAGGCTAGGGCGCCTGCACCTAGTCTGTATTGGTTTTTAAACCTTTTAACCACTCCGAACCAAAATCTCCAATTACCTATGAACCCTAGAATCGAAATCCACCAAATTGAACCTTGATTCGCGATTGTTCATGGAATTAAGTATAGGGCTTTCAATACCCACATGAAATCGAGTGTAAGGATGTGTTTAATCACCTGTTTTGAAGCTCGAGGCTAAAGGAGTGAATCGGAGGTGTGCTTTGTGTGATTCTCAGACGAAATGGAACTCAATGGATGTTTAAAACGATTAAATGGTTATGTGTGCACCATTAATTTGATTTTATTAATGTTTATTGTGCGAGTATGAGTGGGTGGTCGGCCGAAAAAGGAGGAGATCGTGGATCGGTACCAAACGCATTCAAATTTAAAAATTACAGTGGGTCATGGGTTCGTGTCAATCATACTAGGGTGTCGGTAGTGATATTTGAGCTGGATTTCAAATGGTTTTTGTCGATTTGTCTCGCCGGAGCCGACCGGATTTTTGGCCGGAAAAACCCGCCGGAATCGCGGGGTAAGGGAGAGAGAAGAGAGGTGTTTTTTTTTTTTCCAAATTTACACAAATAGTCCCTGTGGTTTTAAACTTTTGTTATTTTATGTACAACTTCAGAAATTAAGTTTCCAAATTAGCACAATTGGTCCTCCTGACTTTTATTATCATTCTATTATTATTATAATTACAGTGGTCCTCCTGACTTTTAAAAATTACAGTGGGTCATGGGTTCGTGTCAATCATACGAGGGTGTCGGTAGTGATATTTGAGCTGGATTTCAAATGGTTTTTGTCGATTTGTCTCGCCGGAGCCGACCGGATTTTGGCCGGAAAAACCCGCCGGAATCGCGGGGTAAGGAGAGAGAAAGAGAGGTGTTTTTTTTTTCCAAATTTACACAAATAGTCCCTATGGTTTTAAACTTTTGTTATTTTATGTACCTTCAGAAATTAAGTTTCCAAATTAGCACAATTGGTCCTCCTGACTTTTATTATCATTCTATATTATTATAATTATTTATTATTATTATTATTATTATTATTTTTACGGGTATTATAATTCTACCCCCCTTAAAACAATTTCGTCCTCGAAATTCTAAATAATGTAGCATGAATCCTTCTGAAAATACAATACGGTGAAAATAATACTTCTTTAGGCACACACCACTTACGAATAGAGTAATCACTAACAGTTAGGCTTAGAAAACATACACTTAGTTGTCGAATAAGTATGGATACGCTGAACGAATCATTTCTTCTGTCTCCCATGTCGCCTCGCGTTCAGAATGATTTTTCCATAAAACTTTAACGAACGGTATAGACTTGCGTCTCATAACTCGTTCTTGACGATCAATAATAGCTTCAGGTTCTTCTTCATAAGAAAGATCTTCTTGAATCGCGTGAAGAGGGTAACTAATAACGTGCAACGGATGATAGTTGTATCCCCTCAACAAAGAGACATGAAAACGTTATGAACATGAGAGAGTTGCGGTGGCAATGCTAAACGGTACGAGACTTCTCCAACCCTTTCAAGAATCTCAAACGGACCGATAAAACATGGACTTAACTTTCCTTTAATTCCAAATCGACGTATGCCACGACAAGGTGACACTTTGAGAAACACATGATCTCCGACTCTAAATTCCAACGCTCGTCGGTGTTGATCGGCGTAACTCTTTTGTCTAGTTTGGGCTTCTTTCAACTTCTCTCTGGCAATGGCAACTTTGTCATTAGTAATTCTAACCAATTCCGGTCCTTCGATTATCTTCTCTCCAACCTCATTCCAACATATCGGTGCTCTACATTTTCGACCATATAAAAGTTCAAACGGGGCCATATTTATACTAGCCTGCCAACTATTATTATACGCGAACTCAACTAAGCATAGATACTCATCCCAATTGCCCGTCCATTCGAGTGCGCATGCTCTAAGCATATCTTCCAAAGTCTGAATAGTGCGTTCAGATTGTCCGTCAGTCTGCGGATGGAAGGCGGTACTAAATCTTAATTTGGTTCCCCAAGCATTTTGGAAACCCTTCCAAAAGCGTGACGTGAAACGCGGATCTCTATCACATACAATCGATGATGGCGTGCCATGAAGTCGAATAATATCTTGCAGAAATATCTCTGATAATTTGCTAACTGAGTAACCCTGTTGGATGGGCAAGAAATGAGCCGACTTTGTGAGTCTATCAACTACGACCCAAATGGCGTCGTTCTTCTGAATGTTTTTGGTAGGCCTGTAACAAAGTCCATGGAAATATCATCCCATTTCCACACAGGAATATCTAATGGTTGCAGTAATCCACTAGCTCTTTGATGCTCAATCTTTACTTGCTGACAAGTTAAACAATGACTCACATATTTAGCTACATCTTCTTTCATACCACTCCACCAAAAGTTCTGCCTTAAATCTCTATACATCTTAGTGGCTCCCGGGTGAATAGAGAATGGTGAACTGTGTGCCTCTGCTAATAAGGAGTCACGAAGGGTTGAGTCATCTGGCACACATAATCTATTCCCACACCAGATAACTCCTTGTTCATCAACTCGAAACTCAGATTGTTTCCCTATCTTCAAATTTTGTAATATCGCCCAAAGTTCTCCATCTTGATTCTGAGCTTCCTTGATCCGTGTAATAAGATCAGATTTTATCCTCATCTTGGCTAGATAACCATTAGACTCACCAAGCTGTAACCCAACTTCCATTCTATCCAGATCTGAGATAATCTGTGGTTGGATTTGAAGACATGCTACTCCCCTGCACTCTTTCGACTGAGAGCATCTGCCACGACATTCGCCTTGCCCGGATGATACTGGATGTTGGCATCGTATCCTTGAGTAGTTCTAACCATCTCCTCTGCCTCATATTGAGTTCTTTTTGAGTGAAAATATACTTAAGGCTCTTATGATCAGTAAAGATGTCACATGTCTCTCCATACAAATAATGTCTCCAAATCTTTAATGCAAACACTACAGCTGCAAGCTCTAAGTCATGTGTTGGGTAGTTTACTTCGTACGTTTATGCTGTCGGGAAGCATAGGCAATAACTTTACCATGCTGCATAAGAACACAACCGAGTCCCTTCTTCGATGCATCACTATAAACTTGGTATCCGCCAGAACCCGAAGGTAACGTAAGAATAGGGGCAGATACCAGTCTTTTCTTCAGTTCCTCAAAACTCTTTTCTCTATCCTCGTTCCACGTAAATTTTACACCCTTTCTCATAAGTTGAGTTAGAGGTAATGCTACATGAGAGAAACCTTCCACAAAACGTCGGTAATAGCCGCTAAACCAAGAAAACTACGAACTTCAGTGACGGATGTCGGTCGAGGCCATTTAGTAATAGCTTCCACCTTTGCCGGATCCATAGTGATACCTTTAGCTGATACAACATGGCCTAAAAATGCCACCTGTTCAAGCCAAAAGTCACACTTAGAAAATTTAGCATATAACTTCTTTTGGCGTAAGGTCTCTAAAATCGTGCGAAGATGGTCTTCATGCTCCTCTCTACTTTTAGAGAATACCAAGATGTCATCGATAAAAACAATTACAAAGCGGTCCAAATACTCATGGAACACTCTGTTCATGAGGTCCATAAAGACAGCTGGAGCATTGGTCAAGCCAAAAGGCATA
Organism: Flaveria linearis; assembly: GCA_024085815.1. Classification (NCBI taxonomy): domain Eukaryota; kingdom Viridiplantae; phylum Streptophyta; class Magnoliopsida; order Asterales; family Asteraceae; genus Flaveria; species Flaveria linearis. The sequence continues at coordinate 21,117,984 of CM044015.1, read as the reverse complement.
ACTAGGAACTCATAGTGACCGTAACGGGTGCGGAATGCTGTCTTAGGAACATCTTGATCTCGGATCCTCAATTGATGGTATCCTGATCTGAGGTCGATCTTAGAGAAGAACTTTGCCCCTTGTAGTTGATCGAAGAGATCGTCAATACGCGGTAACGGATAGCGGTTCCGGATAGTAATCTTATTAAGCTCTCGGTAGTCGATGCATAGACGCATACTACCATCTTTCTTCTTCACAAATAATACCGGTGCCCCCCATGGTGAAACACTTGGTCTAATGAATCCGAGTTGTAATAGCTCCTGCAGTTGTTCTTTCAATTCCTTCAACTCTACTGGGGCCATCCGATAAGGTGCCTTAGAAATAGGTTCCGCCCCGGGGATTAAATCAATAGTAACTCGACTTCACGCTCAGGTGGTAACCCTGGAAGTTCTTCAGGAAAGACATCAGAGAATTCCCGGACAATAGGAAAGTCTTCAATACGAGGAGTATCCACTGATGTATCTTTTATAGAAGCTAAGAATCCCTCACATCCACGAGATATAAGCTTTTGGGCTTTCAGAGCAGAGATAATTTTGAGAGGCTTCCGAGGTAGGTTCCCTTGGTAAACTAAGTCAGGATTCATAGGATCACCAAATAGCACACGACAAGTTTGACATTCTATGGTAACCTGGTGTCGTGTTAACCAATCCATGCCAAGAATAATATCGAAATCACCATGTGCATAGGAAATAGGTCAGCCTCTCTAATGATTGATTCGATCTGAATAGAATAGTTTTGGTACACTTGTGAAATAACAATCGATTCTCCAACAGGAGTAGAAATCACTAATGCAGGCTCTAGAGCGGTAGGCATGATCGTAAGGCGCTTTGTGAATAGATGAGATACTATCGAGTGGGTGGAGCCAGTATCAAACAATACAGAAATATTATAGTCACCATAACGAAGTATACCACAAATTGTACCTATATATTGATAACTAATGAGATACTAACGACGGTAAAACTAGAATCAATGGAAGTAGATTATGACTATTAGAATGAATTAGTACGGGAAGATGTACCTGGAGCATTAGCAGCTTCCCTACAGTTAGTGCAAATACTCGACCTCCAGTAGTGGGTGGCGCATTGGCTCCTTAGCATCATTCTCTGGTCGGTTCCTCGCCTTTAGGCATTGACTAACCCTATGCCCCATATCTCCACAACCAAGACAAGCTCCTGTAAGTCAACGACAAGTTCCGGGATGATGCTTTCCACAATGAGTACACATCGGATGTCTGGAAGGATTGCCTTTTTGATTCACCGGTTGAGCTGCAATTGGTTGTTGATAGGGTATCATTTGACCTTGACTTCGAGTCTTACCATGCCATGGCTTAGTGTTCTTCCCCGATCCTTGATTTTTCTGACGATCATTTCCATTTCGGTCAGATCCTTGAGATGACTCACCGCCGGCCTGAATACGAGTCCCATCTCTACTTCGCTTCCTATTATCCTCAAATTTTAACAAAAATTCCTTTCTCTCCAGGTCCACCCTTTTTGCAGCCCTAACTGCTTCCTCAACATTGTTGAAAGTGGAGTGAATAATAGCCTTACGAATCCGATCACATACTGCCCATTGATACTTTTCAGCCCGTTCCTCGGGTGGTCCAGCAGAAGAACCTAGAAATCCCAACAGTCGATAAAACCGGTCTGTAAAATCAGTGAGTGATTCATCGTTTCGTTGACGAATGTTATCATACTCCCGCCTGTATGCTGCTTTATCCACATTCGTAAAATACTTATCGAAGAATATGGAACGAAAATCATTCCAAGATAGAGTCTCCATGAACTGTTCGCCTCCTCTTTCAGCTACCACATTCTCCCACCATACTTGAGCATCTTCCTCCAGCTTATAAGCAGCTAAACCCGCCCTGTACTGCTGATCAACTCTAAGCACGGTAAAAAGTTTTTGATTTGGATTACCGAAATAGGAGAAAAACATGGATCTCTACAGCTGCGCAGAACTGCTAGCTGTTACAAAAACGACTATTTAGAGGTCCAAACGAATGAGTTTTTCGATGTTTTATATACCAACAGATTCGCCTTTCGACGAACTTCGTCACGGATATAAGATTTAACTGATTTGAGTCTGTTATGAAAAAGTTATGACCTCCGTAAGTTGGCTGTAAAAATACGGAACTAATCAACTATTTAAAGCTTATTTTTAAACAAAATGAACTATTTATAATGTTTGTTAATATTATATATATAAATTGTTAAGGTTTTAACAAATTAATTTACAGGAAATTGAGTGGGTACTTTCATATAAGAAGTTTTATGGTTAATCATAATTTTACTATTTATTTAAAAGAAATCCATAAAAATAGTTAACTACATGTCTTTGTTATATAATTTTATAAAGGTTTAAACTTAAAGAAAATTACAGAAAATTAAGGTTGATGCTTTAAAAAAATAAACAGAGTGTATAAAAGGATTTTTATAATTTTTGGTAATTTTTCTGTAATTTTTAAAGGCTTAGAAAGGCTTTAAAAAAATATGGCAGGGGCTCGGGTTCGAACCCGTGACCTCCTGTCCATCCCTCTTACGCTTTAACCAGCAGGCTAGGGCGCCTGCGCCTAGTCTGTATTGGTTTTTAACCTTTTAACCACTCCGAACCAAAATCCCAATTACCTATGAACCCTAGAATCGAAATCCACCAAATTGAACCTTGATTCGCGATTGTTCATGGAATTAAGTATAGGGCTTTCAATACCCACATGAAATCGAGTGTAAGGATGTGTTTAATCACCTGTTTTGAAGCTCGAAACGTGGTATTCTATCAGTTGCAGGTCGCGGCTAAAGGAGTGAATCGGAGGTGTGCTTTGTGTGATTCTCAGACGAAATGGAACTCAATGGAATGTTTAAAACGATTAAATGGTTATGTGTGCACCATTAATTTGATTTTATTAATGTTTATTGTGCGAGTATGAGTGGGTGGTCGGCCGAAAAAGGAGAGATCGTGGATCGGTACCAAACGCATTCAAATTTAAAAATTACAGTAGGTCATGGGTTCGTGTCAATCATACGAGGGGTCGGTAGTGATATTTGAGCTGGATTTCAAATGGTTTTTGTCGATTTGTCTCGCCGGAGCCGACCGGATTTTTGGCCGGAAAAACCCGCCGGAATCGCGGGGTAAGGGAGAGAGAAAGAGAGGTGTTTTTTTTTCCAAATTTACACAAATAGTCCCTGTGGTTTTAAACTTTTGTTATTTTATGTACAACTTCAGAAATTAAGTTTCCAAATTAGCACAATTGGTCCTCCTGACTTTTATTATCATTCTATTATTATTATAATTATTATTATTATTATTATTATTATTATTATTATTACGGGTATTATAACTACTATTACTACTACAGTTTTTTACTGTTCTTATTACTGTTGTTGTTGTTATTGTTATTATTATTATTATTATTATTATTATTATTATTATTATTATTATTATTATTACTATTATTATTATATTCTTCTTCTTATTATTACTATTATTATTACTACTATTACTATTATTAGTAATACTATTATTATTGTTATTATTATTATTATTATTATTATTATTAATTTATTATTTTATTATTATTATTATTATTATTATTATTATTATTATTATTACTATTTTTATTACTTTTGTTATTACTGTTCTTACCACTGTAATTACTGTTTTTATTACTGTTATTATTATTATTATTATTATTATCATTATTATTTGTTTTTATAATAACAACAACAATAATAATAGTAGCAACTGTCCTTTAGGGATAAAAAAACTAAAATGCTCTCATATTCAATGCATATGAGGTGACTTAACAAGAAAAGTTAACGTTCGTTAGTGAAACATACGTAACCCGTAAGAACTTTTCACAAAAGGGTAAATGGTGCAAACTTTTTTAGGATTTATTCCATAATTTAGCCTAAAGGATAAAATTATAATTTATCTTTTGTTTTTCTTTTATTAATGTTAGGAGAATTATTTGTACTTATACATGTATTAGTTTATTAATCAAGAGAGAATACCAAACTTATAGTGAGACACTCCTCATTCTTACAATACGCACGTTAAATGTGTTGATGAGTCATATTACTTATATTTATTTCATACTTGTTTAACAGAAAAAATTAATGTCATCCCGCTCCACAAACAAACCATATTATAGATGTTTGAAAACTAAGGACCAATTATGAGTGTAATTTTTTAAAGTCAGAAATCAAACTTGCAATACAAACATATCACAACAACCATCCTTGTAAAGTAGTATATAACTTTATAATATATGATAACATATATTTTTTACTGACTAACATAACACACTTTACTATACTTTTAAAATCATCACGTATACATTCTAGATGATTTAACCACACATACTTTTATTAGGAAGTATACTAGCTTACTATGAGGATATAATACCATATAGCCTTCAATATATAATATGCTAATTTAAAATTGTGGTAGAAGATACGGAAGAAAGGCCGTACATGGAAGTGTTAAGGATCACTCGAACGTGTGGTTGACATTCTTGTACCGACAACGTACTGTTTGAAGTCAACAGTCAAATGCCACCCAACACCAAATCAACACTTTGCTTTCACCAAAGAGAAAATCACGTTTTCTTTTATAACACTTTTTCCATCCAAATACCGTCCCTCTTTTTTTTATCAGTTGTGTTAAAATTTTAGTCTGGTAGTATAAATTTTTAATCCGGTAGTGTAAATTTTTAATCCGGTGATGTAAATTTTTGACCCAATAGTGTAAATTTATATATAATTATCGAGTTCGCCCCCTTCCTTTTTACGGAAGTGTTCAAGTTCCGCCACTGCACACATAAAAGAAAACCCATATTATGTGAGAAAACCTCCTGATCGGATCCTTTTTTTTACTTGTGAGAGTTGAACACGAGACCTTCCAATTCATCCATTTTTAAATTGTTGTTTAATTAGATTATAAAATGTAACTATTAACCATTATAAACAAATCACATGGAAGTGTAGCTTCGTCAAGAGACGATCATAAATGTCACGTTTTAGTCTTGAAATCGACATCTACTAATTTTTTTATTTAAAACAAAAATGTTATAGCAAAGCCACCAATCAGGTGATAACACTAACTCAAAAATAAATATGACAAATTTGAGCTAGAAATCCGAAAATGACCAGATTTTTTTTTTTGAACGGCGACTTTCAGTTTTTGAGTGACAGTCGCATCTCCGACAAAGCGGAGACCCATCACCCCTTCATACCCAAACCACTACGTTGTCTGAACCGGGCCCGCGGGTTCAGAGTAAGGGGCTGGCGTTCCTCGGGAAACCATGGAGCCTACTGCCACTTGACAATAGTTGCGCCGCTACACGAGTCGGAACCCGCTAGCGTAACGCACTCAGGGACGAAACCCGAGTTGGCTCGGTTTCGAACTCACGAAGTGAGCTCTAAACTTCATTGCCTTTACCACTCAACCAGAAGGTTGGTGGTCGAAAATGACCAGATGAGACAATCTTCTTTTACCAAAGATTTTTAAATATGTTTCTTTTATTGCCAATTGACCCACACCCAACTATGTGTTTATAAAAAGAGTGTCAAAATGATTATTTTGATATTTCCAATTACAACTATTTATTTAAATTCAATATATTTTTAAAATTATAGAATATTGACATACATACACCTTAAGCATTCGATATTAACGACGCTTTTCATGATCGAGCTCAAGACATCTTTGAGAGCAAATGATTGATGATTAACATTAAATAAATCATTTAGGATTAAGATTAGATTTAATACTGTTAGCTCTTGCAATGGAGAGTTGGACACGCTAAAGTCACCCCATCCCCAACTACTCACATCCCTTAAAAATATCAAATTATTCAAGATAATTTTATTTTTCTTTAATTACACAAATAGTCGTTGTGGTAAGGTCGTTTTTCAAATTTATTCTACAAGTATCATTTATTACAAGTTAGCGCACTAAGTATGTCAAGTTATAACAAAATTGTCTATCTCTAACTGACGTTAGTTTTTACCATTCCATTCATGGAAATGGACCAAATTGCCCTTGATGAAGGAAAGCAAATCAAAATTAATTTTTTTCTTCATATCTACCAACAAGCTCACCACCGCTGCCCATCCCACCACCGTCAACCACCATCCAAATTTGTGGTTAGGAAACAATGAGTCTACCACCACCTTTAGTAAGGAATCTGCCCTATCCACACTTCTTCTAGATCTGATCGGAAACAACTAATACCTCCACTCCAAGAGCACCATAAAGGAGTTCAAAGATAATATTTTGATGTGATGGTGAGGCTAACCTCATAGCGCTGCTCTAGATCTCAAGGGAGTTTAGAAATGAGAATTCGATATGGTGATGCTAACCAACAACAGACGAGAATTACGATGGTGGTGCGTGGGGTAACAACTAAGATGAAGATGATGGTGATTTGAGGGTGGTGGAAGTGATGGTGCGGTGGTGGTGGAGGTTGTCACACCCCAACTTTAACGGCGGAAACGCTGAGATGTGATGGTTAAGATTGTTCATGCCACACAACACTGATTTAAAATGACAATATTATTAATTTCCAAGATTCAATACATACAAGAAGGAGATACATAAGTTTCAAGTAAAACAGGAATACAAGCACAAATAACGTCATGTGACAAATATGTCAATTTATTTTATTTCATTAAGTCCAGGTCCTTAATGAAATCAAGTCTTCAAGAGCACTTAAGCGATAACAAGTCCTGAAACATGTTAAAGATAAAAGATCAACATAAAGTTAGTGAGTTTTCTATAGTTTTCATACATAAATATATATATATATATATATAAAAGATGACAATTCATGTCATAGGTTATGAATAAAGTAACTAGGATGTATGAACAAATGTAATAATCAAACCTTGACAGATTACAAGATTACAAGATTACAAGATTAAACGATTAGCTAAGTGTACTTTGTCCCCATAGTGCTCAAGAATACGACACTAGGGCCACCAGATAGGCTTGTCAGGCCCATAAATCTATGACGCCGCCAGGCTAGCAATAGCTAATGATTGTACATATTATAGTCATAACATGGTAATTACCAAAGTTCAACTATCCACTACAAATAAAATGAATTTTCCCAAGTGTTTACAAGATTCAAACGAGTTTACAAGTGTAATAATGATAAGGTTAACATGTTTCACCCTAAAGTGTGAAAATATGTAAAATGGGGTATGGAAAAACTCACATGGATAATAATGGTGGTAAAATAAGAAGTCTTGCAATAATAGCCGAAGATTTATTAAAGTTCAACCTAGAGACTACATATTAAGTTAATCACGGTTATTGTAATTTCTTAACGGTACTCGGGATCTCACAGTTTAAATTTGAAGTTTAAGATTTTTGATTAATAATGTGATAATATAATGATACTATTTATTTGAAAGCTTGTAACTCACTTAACCAAAGATTATAAGTAGAATAACCATAATAAAAAAATTATATTAAAATTTTATATAACCCATTAAGAAGTTTTGTAATAACCTCATTAATAAGGAGTTAAAATTTTATAATTGAAGAATTTATTAAAATACTATTGAATGAAATATTAATTTGTAGCCTTAAACTAACTTATGACAAATGACATAGCTTTAAAATAAATTATAACTACAATATATGAAACATTTGTATATAAGCATGTATATAGATTTATTTTCTTTCAAATACATAATTTAAATTTGAAAATCTATTTTATAGAAATGAAAGATTCATTAAATTAAAATTCTTGAGAGTTTAAAAGAATTAATTTAAAGCTAACAAGGAGATATATATTTTATAACCATTTTATAATTTATAAGGAAAAATTTAAAAGGTTATTTTACTTTCTAGAAAATTAAAAAAAAATAGTTTTATTTAGATTATGATAAAATAAATTAATTTTTATATAAATTTAATAACAAATTAAAATTTTTGTAAATAAAATATTCAACAAATCATTTTTTATTAGATCATGATTAAGGAATAGTTTTTATGTTAATTTCATAACATTTAAGATTTTTCTGAAATTAAAAAAAACAATAAAACAAGGTTTAAAAATAATTTGAAGGGGCCCGGGTTTGAACCCGGGACCTCCTGTCCCTTAACCATAAGTCTTAACCGGTGAGCCAAGACCGGTTCTGTGTTCCGATTTACAAAGAAAAAAACAAAACTAATTCAAACGAAAATCCCAAATTCCACCCATGAACCCTAGTTTCAATTTGATCCAATCGATCCTCGAAACAAATTCGAATGTGAAATTAATATTGGGGCTTTTGTTCCCCACCTGAAAATGCACAGATCCATGTAACCAATTACCTGATTTGAAGTTCTAATCAATGACTTTAAGTTCGATATATCTTCGGCTGTTGTTGATGAAGATTTCAATGTGTGCGTGTATTTCAGGTGAAATTGACAATGTAAGAAGCTTAAGAAGTTCAATTAGAGGGTTTCCCTTCTGTTAAATAGCTTTGATTTGTACCAATTTGATTTCAAAGGGATCGAATTAATTCAGAGGTTATAGTTGGAGTTTGAATGCGCAAATCACCGTTTCAAATGAAATTAATCATTTCATCGAATTCTAATTGATTACACGAACGTGCACACTTGATTAATTTCACTATTAATACGAGTTAAGTGTAGAAACTGATTTGTGGTTTGATGGAGTTCGGTTTCAGGTTCTAATGCACATTTAAAATCAAGTTGAACGCATCATGGTGTTCGACTGGGTTCGCGAAAGGGTTGGGATCGGTTTGCTGTATAACATGCAGGGTGATTGTGGTGTTTTGGTGGTCGTCGGACTACGGCCGGAGGTGGCCTGAAAAAATGGGTGAAGAAAAAGGGGGGCTGGTTTTAAAATATTACATTTAGGTCCCTGCGGTTTATGATTTAACATTTTAAACCCAAAGCTTTGTTTTAATCAGATTTATAGTTTAGTCCCTGAGGTTTTAACTTTATTTTTTTATGCCATAAAATAATAAAAGTTAAAGTTTTAAAAAAATATTAAACCTATATTATGTTCATCTTTTTTTAAGATTAACACCCATTATGCTTATTATTGTTATTATTATTACTATTTATTATTATTTTTATTAGCATTATTAAGCTTGTTATTATTTTTATTATTGTTCTTCTTCTTATTATTATTATTACTTACTAATATCTAGATTATAAGAATACCAAGAAAGATCAGGATACAAGAAATTACAAACGGGTCCTCGTATTTGTATTAATGACTAAACAAGCACTTGCACGAGATAACAAGGTTAACAAATGTTAAAAAAAATATAAGAGAGGTCACAGTCTTCCCTACTTTAAGAAATTTCGTCCTGAAATTTAGTTTCAAGGAACTTATGATAAGAGGTGAGGATACCTAAATTTTCATTGTGAACTTTTAGGATACGTTTAAAATTCTAACGAACTGTGATTGGTGTTCGGTTACAGGTGAGTTGCTTCACTTTGCGAATTATGGAATTTCACAGGTTTCTTGACAAGATGCATGCAACTTGAACTCATCCAGTAGGATACGAAAGTTATCACTGACAAGATATTTTTTTTTGAGTTTTGACACATAATGAGATGCTGGATAAACAATGCTAAGTTCTTAGAGCAGTTTGAGTTTACAAACTACTTTCTTAATCCACTCAAGCATTTCAAGTCAGCTTACAAAATGAGATGACATCTTGATGCTAAAGGAATGTCCTGTAATTGTAAGAAAGTTTGATCAACAAAAGAATTGGAAATCCCAAGAGCTACTAAATAAAATGACGCAAGCTCAATGCATATCTCGAAAGGTTGTATCGTTCTTTCCGCTTTGGTCAGCGAATGATGAATTGTACTAAGATTGTCTTGTGTTTTCGAAGACGATTTAGAGGTTAGGCTAAAAGGAAGGATAAGTAGACCATTACGATTAAAGATTTGCAAGATACACCACGGTGGTTGACTCTTTCGTTGATATAGATACGAGTAAATTTCTTGACTCAATTTCCTCAAGAACCGATAAGAATTGCACCTGTTTAGTCATTCGTTCAATGATGAACCAAGTGTTATTATGATGTCTAGAAATAAAACGCAAATTGGTGATGGACTCCATTGATAACGGTTTCCTTTTAAACGTAAAAACTTCAAGTTAAACAAAAGATTCTTAGGAATACAGATGTTTGGCTTTGACTGTTGACCAGGTAAGGCTCTTGGACATATGCCAAGCTATGCCTTCTTTTTCTTCATTCCAAACCATAAAAATACTAATCGAAAAAATTTATGAACCTTTTGAACCGCTTCGCGATGGATGTAATAACGAATCTTGTAATTCTCCAATCAAGTTACTATGTATTTCTGGTCAATTAGAGTCTTAAACCTTGGTAAAATAAAAATTAAGGAATAAGAATAGGCACCAAGGTGTGGATATCACTCCTAGCTTGGTGGTGTATTTCCCAAAACATGACTCTTAGCTACCAAAATGAAAGCTTAATCCCAACTCATCGTTAAGGATCCATAGGAGTAAAATGAGGTAGTTTACCATTAAGGTAAGGAATATTACTCCTATCTTAACGGTGAAATTTTATAGAAACAAAATATAGCAAATGAAAATCTTCATCCAAGTAAAGAATTTACTCCTACTTTAATGAGTTCATTCCATTCGAGAAAATAAAATACATAAAATTTAAATGGGTGAAATTATCATCAAGGTATGGAATTCACGCCTATCTTGATGATTGGATTTCATAATAACAAGAAAAACAATCAAGAATTGATATTTGTCACCAAAGTACGGGATTTACTCCTATTATGGTAAGGTCATTTCACTCGTGAAATACGAGTTCATGAGAAAAAAATGAGTGAAATTTGTCCTCAAGATAAGAAAATCACCCCGATCCAGAGGATGAAATTTCATAAAACACACAATAAAAAATTGAGAACCATCATCGAGATACAAAATTTACTCCTATTTTAAAGAGGTAATTCCATTGGTAAAATACAAATTCATAAGAACATGAATAAGAAATGGTCATCAAAGTATGGAATTCACTCATGTCTTGATGATGAAATTTCATAAGAACAATATGGCGAATGGAAAGTCATCACCAAAGTAAAAGAGTCACCCCTGTCTTGATGAGATAGATTTATTTAGGAGATACGAGTGTCCTTAGTTATAGATTGACTTGCAGACTCTTGCATTGCCTACGGTGAAAAATGGTTAGAAGATTTTACAAAGCTCGTCTTAGCAAACGAAAAGAAAAAGAACATCGGCTAGAAATTCAGAAAATTTCAAATTACTTCTATGTAACATTAACAGGAAAAAGAAAATCATACTTGCTAGGATTAGGGTTACCGTACGGGATAACAGAATCATTTGTGATAGATTTTCAAATCTTGAATGGTTAAATCAAGGAAAACAAATTCAATGACAAGAATGATTCAATACAACAACATGATGTAAATGCTCGGTTTGCAATAAAAAAGGGAATACATTGACTTCTTAAAGTGTGAGATGAACCATAACTTTATTGAAGACACACGTACTTATAAGTGGACACTCATCTAATAGGTTCCAGGTCAGGTAAACGGATCTAACAGTCGAATCGGATTAATGTGTATATCTTGCCCAAACAAAATATCCCGAGATACAGGTATCCAACTTCTTAGCATTGCATGAATTCGGTTATGGGACACACTTTAAGAAGATTTGAAAACCATACGTAACAATTTAAAGTTTTAAAGGTCATTCGATTTAGGCACACGATGCCTTTAAATATATATTAAGATTTATGTACACGTTGATCAAGGTATAGAGATAGTTACATGAGGTGGTGGCTGATGACGGTGACAACGGTAGTAGTGGTGACGATGTTGGAGGTGGTAGGCAGTGTTGTACAAAATCAGCCTAGGTGGTCGATTAATCGGTAGTCGGCTCCTTTCCTTTTCGATTTCAGTTAATTGGCACCATTAATCATTAGTCGGTCCTAGGCGGAAGAAATCAGGGTTAATCGGTTCTAATCGGGAATAATCAGTGTAATCGGAGCTATTACTCTAGGCGGTCAAAGTTGGTCAAAGAGGATATTTTTCTTATTAACTTAGATCTGACCATATGTACATTTGACCTAGATCTATCGACCTCCTCCCCCACCCTTCCGACTTACAAGCAAATCTGCCTCCACCACGACCAGCCTTCGCGCCGGTAACCATCCTTCGCGCCGGCGACCACCCTTCACACCGGCGACCACCCTTCGCGCCGGCGACCACCCTCTACGCTAGCGACCCCCTCCGCGACGATCCTCCAGCCAACAGTGACCATTAACAACAGAAGTTTAGCACCATTGAAATTCGAACATCAGTTAGTGTTTGATAATTTGTAAATGGTTTACACTTAGGTAATTTTGCAACAAAAACTTAACATAGAAGTTGTAACACATGTGATGGGCAATTGACCATTGCATATTGTGTATGTTGACCAACACATGTGATAATTTGTAAATGGTTTAAAGTTTACTAAAGTTTTATCTCTATTACAAGTTTAATAATTTACTAATGTTACAATAGCATTTAGATATTTAAATGGAATCCATGGAATCAACGACTAGTCAAGGTACAAAACGAAGCTAGGATGATATCGGTTGGGAATATGGGAAGTTGGCTGATGCAAATAAGTTAGATAAAGTGCAATGTAAGTTGTGTGATAAAGTTATGTCCCGGGGGATTATAGATTAAAACACCATATTGCGAGCGTAGAAGGTAATGTTGCGAGTTGTAAAAAAGTAATAAAAGATGATCAACTAAGAGTTTAAAATGCACTTAGTAAGTTTAAAAGCAAGAAAAAGGCTAAACAAGATAGTGTAAATCATTGAGAGCGAGGTAAACATTGGTAAATAAACAATCGGCCTCGATGATTGTTTTGGAGACCTAAAGAAACCTCGGTCTTTTGGTCCTATGGATAGATTTGAAACATCTAAAGAAAACCAGGTCAAAGAAAATAGCAAACAAATTAACCTTAACAATATTTTTCAAAAAGAGAAAATGATTCGTGTTATATAATACATTTGTAAATGGACATGTGAATATGCTATTCCATTTCATGTTTTTGAAAGGGATAGTTCAAAACATTGGTAGAGGTGCTTGGTCAATTTGCACCTAATGCCATTTCTCCTACTCGATATGAGATAGGACATACCTTTTTATAAAAAAAGCTTGAAAGGACTAAAGCCTTTTTGAAAAATTATGAAGAAGAATGGAGATATATAGGATGTCTATTATGACCGATGCTTATGGTCCGATAGAACATGAAGAAGCATTATGAATTTGTATATCAATTCAAAGCTAAGTATTATTTTTTTTGTCTTTTAAAGAATGTTCGGATGAAGCACACATAAGTAAAAATATTTTTGAATATGTAGATAAGTGTATTGAAGAGGTTGATCCAGAAAATATCGTTCAACTTGTGATCGACAATGCATTTAACAATATCGGTGCATCAAAATTGTTGAAGGAGAAAATATCAACAATCTTTTGAACATCGTGTGCGACACATACCATAAATCTCATGATTGAAGGTAATAAATTTAATTGTATTTATATTTTTAAATTTATTTGTTAGTGGCCTACTAATATTTATACTTTTATTTGTTTTTGAATCTATTGGTGGATTACCAAGGTGCAAGAAAACTATCAATCAAGCAAAAAACTAACAGTGTTTATTTATTTTCATCATAAAAAATTGGCAATGATGAGAAATAAACAAAGAAAAAGAATACTGTGAGACCAGGAGTTACAAGATTTGCTTCCGTGTTTCTTACCTTACAAAGTTTGTTGAAAAAAAGTCTCAACTAATGCGTATGTTTTCTAGTGAAGAATAGGAGGTATGCAAGTTTCCAAAGACGGTGAAAGGGAAGTTCGTCTTTACAACGGTTATATCTCCCTCTTCTTTGGAGGAAAGATACAAAATAGAACTTCTAAAGCAAAAGAGCCAATGGTTCTAATATCAATATGTCACACCCCTAATTTTCATGAATAGAGTTTTACCCTTAGACGTGATACAAACGATATATTTATAATTACTCGGCGCTTGAGAGGACCCCAGGGGTCACTTTTAATATTTATTTTATTATCAAGGACAGTCTTACCTACATAATCATCATAGTTTTAGAGTTGATTTACGTTCGATTTCACTTACCAAAATACTTTAAGCTACATAGAGAAACGTACCTTCCTTGTAAACGAATTCAAGTGTAAACCAAATTTAAATCAATGATGATGTAGGTGAATTTGTTCTTGACAACAAAAATATACAAATTAGAAGTGTTGCTCATCAAATGTTAGTGTAATATATTATCGACTAATAAGTTATGTTATAAAATTCAGGCCTCCACTAATCTCCCCAACATAGTTTTATTTACGCTTATTTTCTTTCTCTTTAAATTAAGTTACATATTTCATCTAAAATACGTTTAAAACTACAAATTTACTAAGGCCCCAGCTAATCGCACACCCTGTCAGGCGATACCGGACGCCCTTTGACTTTTTTCACGGCCCGTGAAGGGCCTCACGGGCCGTGAGGTGTTCGAAATTTAATTTTCACAACTACATCCACTCACGGCCCGTGTAGGAACAAACGGCCCGTAAATGGTCCACACCCACGGCCCGTGAACAAAATCCATAACGGCCCGTGAATCACGTCACGGGCCGTAGTTGTCCTTCTGAGAATTTACTTTCCTCGATTTGCGTGCACTTTTAAATTTTATAATTATGTGACGCGACGTATTATTCCTTGATTCAATTTAAGATTCTATATAAACCGTTATATATATGACTTGTTATATACGGTTGGTGAGAAGCGAAACGGTTAAAATGTCTTCTCGTGGAGGTAGTAGAAGACGTCAAAATGAGTCCTCTTCAAACTCACGAGATATTGTGGAAAGTATTCATGATCCAATAGATAACCATAATTGGCAGAACGGGAGAATCTGGTCTCAGAATGTTATTCACTTTATACGTAACGGTGATTCCCAAACATGTAGAGTGTATTACATGGGTCATTCCGATATTTCGTTACAATTTTGGCGTGAATTACTCGGAAACGTGTCTATAGGTACAGAGGTATGATTTAAAGTTTTTTTGTATATTTTATTTTATTTTAAAATTCTAACAATTAAAAAAGCTGTTATTTTATAGCATGTTCGGGCGTGAACAAATAGACTCACAATATGGAGATACGAAGAAATACGTAGAACCGAAGAGTTGCCGGGTAGTGATCGTTGGACGATTCTCCCATTTGAGTGGTTTAACTTAATATACTCGGGGTCCGTTAATGGTAACGAATATGGAGACGGGAGTGACTGTCTATATCCCGCGTTATGGGAAGTTGATACGGTAATACTGTTTTCATGTTTTATAATAAAAATCATGAATTTATAACCGTGAATTAATTGTTTTGTAGGTTTACGTACCAATGACTGATGACGAAGAAAATTGGTATCTTTTTAAGATTTCTATGGACTCACTACAAGTTCGTGTGTGATGATTCATGGTGCATTCATCGTAATGCCCGAACGATTTTCGTACAATTCGAATCGTACTTTTACATTTTCTGTCACGTATACAATATTGGCAGCACTCCGGACAAGAACAAATCGAAGAACTGATGGTATCGGGTGAAACCGTTTGGCCTCCTAACGCCGGTCATATTGGTCGAGATTCGGGAGTTGTAATTTGTATGTTATTGCGTAGGTTGGTTCAAAATAGATCTATAGAGTGGCAAGAGGTTAGCTTACAGGATGCTTGCTTTAGATTCCGAAGATTTATGGCAGACGAACTGTATGGTAGACGTGTAATGTAGAACAGTAATGAAATATTTTATTAAAACATAAACGTTTATTAGTACACTTTATTAAAAACGACAAACCGTTATTATCACACAATAATAAAACACACAATTTTAATCTTCTTGATCTTTATAAAAGATCCAAGCCGCAAAATGGTTAAAAGAAATTCCAAAATTCTTCCGATATCTTTCTTGAGTTCTTGTCATAATATCCATATCATTCCATAACGTATTTCGATTTTTGTAAACGTCTTTGTAGAGCTGGTGAAATGTCGTGACCTTCCTTCTCAAGTCAGACCACTTGTTGCTAAGTTCACGAGTGGTGCGATATTCTTCACGTTCGAGAATTTGATGAAAACGAGTTGAAACTCGGTTCCAAAATATTGAATTTGGAGGGATAGTCCCTGAATTTTCGATACAAGATCTTACTAAAGTGACCTCCTCTTCATCCGTCCACGGATTTTGATCACTTGTAGCACTCATCGTTTGGGTATTGAGTAAATTGTGTGAATTGATTGTGTGAAGTGGTTGAATTTATAGACATAAAAAATTAGTATACGGCCCGTGAGGCCCTTCACGGGCCGTTTCATTTCCACATTACGGGCCGTGTAGTGTCAACGGGTGATTTTTAAAAATTACAAAGTCTCACGGGCCGTGAGGTTTGTCACGGGCCGTGAGAAAAATACGTAATGGGCCGTGAGGACCGTCACGACCGTGAGGCGGGATAATATATAGGACCTCACGGCCCATTTGTTCATTTACGCCCCCTAAACACACATACGATTTACTCCGTCACGACCTCCGTTTTTTCATCGTTTTCATACCGTCGACTCCTTACTACGCTACGTATGCAAATTCGTATTTTATTTTTGTGTATTTATCGTTTAAATATATTAAAATTTTATTTAAAAAATATGAAAATTCTAAAAAACTGGGGGATACGGGCTGTGAACGTGTGTCACGGGCCGTAACCGTTTGAATTTTCAAAGGGTTACGGGCCGTGACTTCCTTTCACGGGCCGTAACCCTTTGAAAATTTGGAGGGTTACGGGCCGTGAGTCTGCTTCACGGGCCGTAACTCTTTTTGTTCTTGTGAATTTAATTTTTTTTTGCAGATTATGCCGCCCCGCAAACGTACACGTCCGGAGACTGAGCCCGAGGGTCAGGGTGACTTTCTGGACCCACATACTGATCTTCGTTTTTCGAGGGAGACACAGCCATGGCTTAAGCTGTGGAAGCTGATTGGACGTCCCCTGAAGGGGACACGCACTATCGACTGGGACGTGCTAGAGGAGGTCGGAGACATAGCACGTGCCCAGGATATCATCGGGCAGGACGGAGAGACGCCGTGGAGGCGGATGTTTGATTTGGGATCGAGGAGGGGCTACCGGGAGCTGACGTTGTAGTTTTTGTGTACGTTTCTGTTCACTCCCGCCTCTGAGGATCAGGACCCCCACGAGCACATAGCGGTTCGATTTATGCTGGGGACCGGTAGGTATGAGTTCACCCTCGCCCAGTGGGCGGTGACTATTTGGTTTTACACCCACGAGGAGACGTAGGATCCTTGTTTTTATTCTGACGAGGTCCAGTCGGAGGCGGCTCCTTTGGTCGGATGGTGGCCGACCATTTCCGACCAGCCGTGGGAGGGCGCCATTAGGGCGACCTCCATTAGGGATCCTTTGCACCGGTATCTACACCGGTGCATTGTCAGCACCATTGCCGGCAGAGACCAGAGCATGGAGCAGGTGTCGCTCCTTGACTTATTTTTCTGAGGGCCTTGCTTTCACCTAGACGGGTGAATCTAGCTCACTGCATGGCCGCCTATTTTTTTAGCGTCATTCAGGGTAAGGTAAAAAAATATTTATACTAATTGTTAATAAATAAGTATTATCTATTATGCGATTCATAATTATGCCTATTGTTTGATTGTTTTGCAGATGGATAGCCCGATTGTTTGCGGCTCGTACATCACCGTCATTGCCTCGCGCTTAGGGTTGTTTACGGACGCCCTAATTGCGAGGCAGACTACGGACACGCCGCCTCGGATTTTGGGTCGACAGACCGTCATGGCCATGGGGATTGCCGCCAAATTTGGCGACGACCTCCGATGGTCCACTGATGGTGGTCGGACCATCTGGCAGCCGGTGCCAGACGTTGGTGAGGAGGAGGAGCAGCCGGCGCCGCAGCAGCAGCCGCAGCCCCAGCCACACGCCAGACCACCCGTCCCACCGCCTGTTCCCAGGACCATCATTCGGCAGATTCCGCCGACGGGGGAGTTTATGGCGAAGGCACTACATTTGTTGCGCCAGTCCCATGCCTTGCTAGTATGGACGGCGGATGCGTGCAGCATTTTGGCTGCTAGCCAGGGTATCGACCTCCCCCCTCGGCCGGAGTTGCCTCCGTTTGTCAGACGACCTGCGGGTGAGGACGAGGAGGCTGCTGGTGGTGGTGATGCGGAGGATGCTGGTGGTGGTGATGCTGGTGGTGGTCATGACGCATATATAGTAGGATTTTATTGTTTTATTTACCTTTCATGTAAAAAAATTGAAAAATTATGTTTATATATTATGAGTTATTTTGGATGACGTTTAAATGTTTAATTATATGTTTACAATTGGTTGTGCTTGTGGAGGAAGTGGTTTTGTACGAATAATATTAAATCAACCTTTTGTAGAATAAAATCAGTACTTGAACCTACTCGTCCCACATAAAGAAATATATAATCCTTCAGAAAATCCGACGCCAGGCTCTGCAATTATATAACATACTTGAATCTCAGTCGGAAAAGTTGCACTGAAAAACATACTTGAATCTCAACATATATTATGCATCTCATATCATTAACATTCCTACACACCTTTTATGCTAACCAAATGCCCAGCTCATATAAACAAAATTCAAAGGTTGAAGAAAAATTCGATAATCTTCTTATTGTATTTTTCTTTGGAAAACGAAAGAATTGATTACATGTTTACAATTCAACAACAATAAAGAATTGAATAAATAATAGATTACATGTTTACAATTCAACAACAATAAAGAATTGAATAAATAAAGAATTGAAAGAATTGATAAATGTGTAAACTATACTAAATCTACATGTTCAACCGGGTCTACGGGCCTTAGTTCAAGATATTTTTGAATTCGACTTCCGTATATAGCCTTCCAATCATTGGCGTTTTCTGTTTTGTACAAATGCCAATATTTGCTCGGAACAGGCATTGGATAGTCACCCACTAATCGAATTTTAATGAAATGACAATCTTGAACATAAGCAATTGAAATTATATGATGTTCACTGATATCACGAGGAGATAACCAGAACGTGAAAAAAGTAGCGGAGTTGCCGATCGATATAAAAATTATAAACACTCGAAACCTGTTAGCAATAAGGATTGTAGCAGGTGGCACCGTCATCCAATTTTTGTGTGGAGCCGCACCTAACCCGTTCCAGTTTAATGATTCCCTTATTTCGTTTATATCAGGAAACATCGTAGCGTACCTATGTCTGTTTTCATCCAACTCAGATATAAGTTCCGTACGTATAAAACGCCAGTGATTTTCACCATATCCCAGTGCGAGTGCTATAGCACGAAAACCACAATTGTCGTCCGCTAAAACATCATCCGCACCTGAAATATACGGGAAAAAGAATGATGGAATCCAGCGGTTAAACCGGAAAAAATTGTTTTTTATCTTCGTCGCCCGGGATATATGAAAAATTGGAACTCTGTTGAGATAATCCATCTTTGGCTCTTGATTTTGAAGACATGGATTGACTGCGCTGCAAAGGCCCTTGTTTTGACTTCACCACCGAACTTGAATATGTTGGCGGACCTTCAAAATTTTCTCTCAGTTGAACATATGAACTATGTCTGGGGGCGTCTAATATTGTTTCTTTTTGCTTATCTTTTTTTGGACGACCCCGTGTATGTGTCTGGACTTTAGGAGGTTTTTTATCCGTTTTTGAAGGATTAATGAAAGATTTGAAAATATTAATCAAAGATCTTTTCATATTTTCGGGTTGGACAAGTAAATGTTTTGTCACCATCTCCATCTCTTTATATACATCTACTTGAACCTCCCGTACAATTTACGCGGGTGAAAAATCTGGCTTCCTCCAAAAAACATCAATGGCATCGAGCGGGATACATTGACCTATAAAATAATATATTAAATAAAATATAATAAAAGTTTTCATGAAAAAATAAAAACGTAAAAGAACATTCACCTGTTTGAAAGTAATTGTTTAATTTACAAGCACACGGAAGACCAAAGCTGGTAAAAAGATGGCAGCCACATGATTTTTTGAATATAATTAGATGATTTATCCTATTAATCTCACCGACTAACATATCCAAATCCGCAATAGAAACGTTACCTCGCAGTAATTTAAGCACTTCATGATTATGCTGCACCATAAGCATGATTTTGCTTTTGGTAAAACTTTCTTTTATAGCAATTTCCTGGGTAGCTAAGATATTATTAATGAAAGGAATAAATCTATCCAGGGTGCTATTGGTTGCTTTCAGGTAACTTTTCAACAACGAATGTTGGCTCTCAACTCGGTTCGTTGTGTGCTGACCGAAGTTATAACTTCTATTTATCCACGCCGACACAAATCTCTCTTTGTAGGGGTCCAACCAGTTATTTTTGAGGTACATCAGCACTCCTATTTAAAAAATGCACTTATTTTGATGTAAATATACATATATTTTTAAGAATAACACTAGAAAACTTACTTGAATGGTTGGACACCAATCTGCGATAAAGCCGGTCGTAATTATAAGCGTATATGTCCTCCGTTTCAGAGTTAATAAGTACCGACCACACATGCTGAAAAGCACCCCACTCTTCATTTGAAAAACTCTCCTTACAATGTTTAGCAATATTTTCCGAAATATGCCATCTGCAAAGTAATCGAACAGCACTCGGAAAAACTTCTTCTGACGCATTCATCAGAGCGAGGTCTCGGTCGGTTAGTATAACACGAGGCTCCATACACTTATCTTCCAGCGTTGCTTTTAGTTGCTCTAACACCCATCTGAAGTTGGCTTCACGCTCATAATCAATGAATGCGTGAGCAACAGAAAAAGATTTCAGGGTGAATGTCACACTAACCATTTGAACAAAAGGCATTTTATACAAGTTAGTTTTGTATGTTGTGTCAATCATCAGCACGTGTGGGTACGCACGCCATAATGTGTGAGATGTGGGATGTATAAAAAAACCCCGTCGACGGTATTTGTCGGTTCATCAATGTGAGGGGTGTAAATATATTGATGTTGTTGTAGTATAAAAAAAAACCTGCATTGGGGTTTCACCAATTCTGGTGGACTTTTTATTTTTGTCCGAGCGTTGTATATGGTTCGTAACACAGACACGTTATTGGGATTTTGTTCCCTAAACGTGCCTAGAATGTTTCGAGGGTCAATATTTTGCTCGGTCAGATTCTTTACAGTAGAAAGCTCATTTTCGGTGAGCCTCATTGCGTATGCATGTCCTTCCAGGTGTTCAGCAGGTTCATGGTTATGAGTATCATCCACAACAACTATAATCCACCCATCTCTCTGCATCTGGTACTTACCCTGCAATTCAAATTGACAGTTTGTTTTTTTCGTGCCACTTTTTCTTAGAGTGGATGCTCCTTTATATACACCACCTCGATCGCATTTCAACCAAATTTTAACCACCAAACCATTCGAATTTCTTTTTGAACGTTTGGTGACAATAACGAACCCATTTTCTCGCCCCACGTTAGTTGCCCAATCAACTAATTCTTCACGAGATGAGAAAACCTAATTAATTTAATATTTTTAGTTAGTTATTACTAAATGATAGTAAAATGAAAGTAAAATTAAATATGATATATCTTATAACCTGATTCGTGTCGTATAAACCCTTTTTACCGGAACCAGAACCGTCATTATCCCCGCTGCTATCGCCACCGTTATCACCCCCGTCATCGCCGCCGTCATTCCCGCCGTAATTGGACGCGAACTGTCCTAAATAGTTTGAAGCAGCCTCATCGTAATAACCGTAACCCTCCTGAGGGTAATAGTTAGATTCCAAACCGAATAAATAGTTGCTATCCCAGAAAGACATCGTAACGTTAAATATTAACGTTAATATAGTACTTGAAATGGAATATTGCGTTTATGTAGTAGTTGAAATGAAATGAATTTATATCGTAGAAATTTGAATTATGAAATGAATTTATAAACTAACGTTTATATAGTAGTTGAAATGGAATATTGCATCTCGTCACATAATTAACACGAATATCAAGGAATATTACGTCATATCAAATAATGTAATAAATACAAAATTTCACGACTATCGAGGAATATTACGTCATATCAAATAACGTAATAAATACAAAATTACACGAAAAACGAGGAATAATATATCTCGTCAAATTATTAAAGGTGAAACTAGGACCCGTAAAGAAGTTCACGGCCCGTAAGTGGAAATCCAAACGGGCCGTTACGAGCTTCACGGGCCGTGAAGAAATACGGTCCGTGTTCATATTCACGGGCCGTTATGTTTTTGAATTACATTTTTGAATGACTGATTTGACTACTGACAGGCCATACGGCCCGTGAAGGGCCTTACGGCCCGTAAGGAGGGCGTTCATTTATCCCTGAGGGCGTCTCTTTAGTAGGCCCCTTTACTGATCAAGAAAATATATCATAAAAACTAGTATTGTATGCTCACTATTGAGACAAATCGATCTTGCTATGAGTTTTTGGCTTTTATGATAAATTGGATATATGTAAGACATAGATAAGGATATATTTTATTTTTAACTTTATGTCAGTTTCATGACACCTACGATTTTAATTATGGTCACAAGATATATTTATAATGTAATGTACTATTTTATGCTCACTATTGAGACAGATCTTGCAATAATTTTTGTTTTTATGATAAGCTGGATATATGTAAGCAATATATAAGGATATATTTTATCTTTAACTTATGTCAGTTTCATGAAACATACAATTTTAGTTATGCTCACAAGATATTTATACAACGTAATGGAGGGGGAGCTAGAGAACAGTTGTGAAACATTTGATCTTAAGTATGTATGGTTGAGATTTAGTGTTTTGGTAAGATAGAATTCTTTTTATTTAACTAAGAAATCACACGGAGGGCTATATTAATCTTTTTTTTTTCTATTCATGTGGAGTCATGGATTCATTTTGCTTTGAAATCTTGAGCAAACGTCCATAGCTTTTAAAACTCCATATCTGCAAGTCCCACATTAAGTATCATACTTTTTTTTAACAGCCAAACGAATTTTACTCATATATTACATCAAATTACACCACTGCTTGGTTTTAAATCCAAAACCTTCACTTTAAAAGACAAAACCTCTACCAAGTAGGTTAGCACCACGTTGACCATTAAGTATCATACTACCAAACAACAATCATGAAATTCTATCACAAATCTCAGAAGTCGGTAAAAAATTAAAGTAGAGAGAGAAAAAAAATTCAACCTGACATCTTCATTGAAACACCACGGATCTACGAACACTCCGGCATCAAATTTCATTGATGATATACCTATGTGTATAGCTTTGACAATTGGGAAGCAGAGGTAGACAAAATGTAAAAAATGATATGATAAAAAAAGTTCCATCAATATTTCATGTGAAAGACATTTATATCACATGTGAAATAGACTATTTTTATGTGTTTTAATGAATGATCGGTTGTATTTCAATGTTATTTATTTACACTGAAGTATGGTTATTTTAATAATTTTGTTAACATGATTTTTATCATTCATTCTTATGTGAAATAGAAGCATTTTACTTGTGAAATTGAGTTTTTTTTAATTAGAATTATACTTTGACTTTCAAGTTCTAGGCTATTTCCCTATATATTTAAAAACCAATTTGGTGAATAGTAAATGAATAGTATCTACAGTACCACACCCCCACCGCCTTCTCTGCTCCATCGTCACCCTCGCCGACGCCACCGCCGCTCGCTGCCGCCACCGCCGCTCTCTGCCGCCACCGTCGCTCGCTGACCGCCGCTCGCTGCCGCCACCGCCCCGCTGTTTTCGCCGCGAATTTTGAAGCATTCTACTTCGATTGTCAGATCTGTGACTGTAAATTTGTGGGTTTTGTTTGAAATTTGCTGAATTTTGTTGATTGTGGCGATGAATCGGAGTTTTCGCCACCGCCGCTCGCTGCCGCCACCGTCGCTCGCTGACCGCCGCTCGCTGCCGCCACCGCCCCGCTGTTTTCGCCGCGAATTTTGAAGCATTCTACTTCGATTGTCAGATCTGTGACTGTAAATTTGTGGGTTTTGTTTGAAATTTGCTGAATTTTGTTGATTGTGGTGATGAATCGGAGTTTTCGGGCGCCGGAGAAGGAAATGCAGGTGCCGGTGAGGCAACGGCAGCAGCAAACCTAGCAAACCTAGGAACAGTTAAGCTTCTATTCATCTTCATCTTTCCTCTATTGTGTTATCTCTGTCGATTTCTAAACCTGTTAAGTTTTCTTTGATTTCTTTGTTCTGGAAACTTTGTTGTTTGGTTGATTCAGCACCGTGATTCTCTTCTTTAAACAAAAAGCTAATGATTCCAACTGCAGTTAGGTTTCTTTGTGTTCTTGATTTACATAAACTTAATCTGAAGAGGAAATCTGATTTCAACAAGATGATGATGATTTCTAAGGCAGACAATCACTTGGTTTTATCAAAATTAATTATATATGGTTCATTAGATCGAACGATTGCAAATTTGAATCTTTCTTTCACCAATTGTGTTATTCAACGATGGTTCAGGTATGATTTTTTCTTCTAAAATAGTTGTTCATCATGGAACAATACAGAGGGACAGGAAAATGAAACCACAAATCGTGTTGCTTGATTATGTTTCAATGACATTTATCTAGGTACTAATATGTGTGTTGAGAAGATGATATTAGTTAGGTTTAAAATAGTCTTTTGTCAAACTTTAACTTACTATTCTGATTTTGAAAAGACTGTACACATGGAAAAGCAGTTTCAAAGGTTATTACATTTGATGTTTCATTGTTGAAATTGTATGGTGCTTTGATTAATATGTAGATGCCGACCAAGGGTCATTAAACACTTAAACCGGATGGTGGGATATGTAATACCGATTATGACATCGATGCAGCAGACTCATGTTGCAACTTCTATTCAACAACCACCTATAAGGCCTGTGTAAGTGTTCTGCATTATGCCTAATTAGAAATAGAAGTCTAATCGAGGGTTTTTGTTGAATTATTTGGTAAGTGAGTTGAAGTTGAAGGGCGTTTGTTTGGGTTCAAATCATATTGTTTGAAAGTTCAAGTTTTTTGGAAAACTTGGAGCTTTTTTAAAGCTGATAGTATGCTTCAGTTAAACAATGAATAATAGGCATTCTTTACTGATTGGTATTCTTTAGTTTCCTTGCTTTGGATGTTCTTCTTCTTAGGTTAGTAAGTTTGATTGTCTGCTATTGAGATTAGGGCAGTACTAAAGAGTTGCTGTTAGTAATTTAGTATTACTATATTAGTTAGTTAGAACCCTTATGGAATGATTCTTTTATATTGAATGAGTTGACTGATTTTAGATTATTGGTACCTTATATTTTATGAAGCCCGCTGAAATGTTTTCAAAAATTGAATAACAGTAATACAGAAATATAAGACTTCAAATGAAAACACAACATATGAAAACAGAAATATGATGTATACAGTGGTGGCTATGTTGCTGGATGCGGAGGTCGGTCGTCAATGTCATTGGTGTATGCCATTGTGATATTAAGCCACAAAATTTATTGGTAAGATCTAATAATTCATAAATTTATCTTCTTGGTGATTTATGAAATGCCAATATGTGAATAACATTGTCGAGTGCAGGTTAATCCACAAACTCATCAGCTAAAACTATGTGATTTCGGGAGCGCAAAGATGTTGGTAAGTTTATATGATTCTTAAGTCTCTAAATATAATTGAGGTTGGGTATTGACTTGGATCCTTTTGTTACTGCAGGTACCTGGGGAACCAAATATATCATATATTTGCTCAAGATATTATACGGCTCCTGAGTTGATCTTTGGAGCAACGGAATACACCAATGCAATTGACATGTGGTCTGTAGGTTTGCTCTGAAACCCTACATCGCTCGAGATCCGATTAATGTTGCTTATGTTTCTTTGGCTATGATGACTGTGATATGGGTCGTTGCTTGGCGTGGCATAAACGAGGATGGCAAGTGAGATGTTTTTCTCTTGCAACCTGTGTTGCAGCCACATCGATCTGTTAATGAGATCTGAGCCACGTTGTGTATGCCGCTTTTGTTTCTTTGGCTGTGACAACTGTCATATGGGTCGTTGCTTATGGGATCTTGCTACAGATTCAGGTAACATCTTTTAATTTCCATTCTAATGGGCTGTGATGAGTTGATGGGTCTGAGTAAAAATTGATTGAGGACATTGTCTAGCCCTGGAAGGGGTGTAGGATGGCAGGTTATTGCCTGCAACCGCCCTCCGGGCATGATGGAGTCATTTCTTTACACACTCTGAGCCCGACATTAGAGTGGAAAATTGTTGATTTTAATAGTCTCAAACTGTGGTGTTACTGACATTTTATAGTCAACGTGGTCCTCTCGGTGTGATCTTGCTGTCTTAGATAGTTTACAGAGTATCGATTTACAGCGTTTTCAAGACGCGCAACGCGCGTGTGGCTATTAACACTAGTTAACTTGAAATACAAATCATTTCAATGGAAATACAATCATTTCAGTTATGAAATCGAAAACTTTTTTGCTAGATTTGTAGTAAACAAACAAACAAACAAACACACCCAGTATATCCCACTCAAGAGCAGGGTCTGGGGAGGGTAGGTGTAGGCGAGTCTTTCCTCTATCTTGTTAGGTAGAGAGACCGCTTCCAAAGAGACCCCCCGACTCGGTAGCAAAAGGCATACTGATAGCAAGACAACAAACACTAAATCATCCAACACATAGCATACTAGATTTGTAGTACTAATTATGAAATAGTTTTTTTTTTATGCATTTAGAGTGAATAATTATTGAAATGTATTCTAGGATATTTTGAAGGTTAAGAAGCAACAAGCGATGAGGATGTAACGTGACAAAGATGGATCTGAGAATTGGATGACCGATGGTAAGATTGGCTTTGATTTTAGAGTCATGGAGTTGAGCGAGTGCGATGGTGTTTGGTGGGAGGCAACTTAGAACATTTATGTGCCCAAATTACCCATAATGGTAGATCTCATCATCAATGATCCAATGGCTCTAAGTTGTTCCCTAGTACCTTTTGTTTTTTTGTTCCCTATTAAACCCTTCCCTAATGTAATGTGATGTAATATAATAAAAATACAATATGATATGATATAACACGAGTAAATGTTTGAATTCTTCCTCATCAAACCTAGCGGGCGACGCCATGTAAATAATATCAAGGATGGAATGCTCGCTGGTGTTAGAGAGGAATGCGAAATGAATGACTTTTCGCAAGGGCTCGCAACCGTCATGAAAATAGAAAGATAAAACTCTTATTTATACATTATATACACAAAAGATGAGATAACATTTTACACGTCTTGTTTACTACATTGTTCACTCTGCACTTCACCTCTTCTTTAAATATCGATTCTTACGTCTAATGATGGTCAGAAAGCGCCCCCTTCTCCCGTGCCCCCAACCAGATGAGTCATGACTAGGAGTATGATCACATCACAATTGCTTGTTCGGTGAAGCTCCATTAAGCGATCCATGTTTTTTCTAATCAGATATGGATTTACTTCAGCATAATATATTATATTCTATAATCGTATAATAAATATTTATAAATATGATAAAAACAAATAATATACATTATGTCATATAAATTTATATATAGAAATAACTACATGAACACATAAATTTAATTAGATATTATTAATAATAAATAAAACAAGTCTAAGTCAAACCTGAACTTGTAAAATTATTCACGAGGGGTCGAGCTTTATGCATAAAGATTGAAATGAGCCAAACACAATCTCAAATTTTGTTAAGTTAAACGAGCAGAGTATGAGTTTAGTCAAGTTCAGATGCGACTCGTCTCGTCTGGTTTCGTGAAAAAAAAAATGGAGAATAATATTAAGAGATGGTGTACAAAATCGTTTATAGAAAAAAAATATTAAACGCTAATATTCTTTACAAATTTACAATTAAAAATAATTATCAAAGTCTAAGAGTAGAATTTTAATTCCACTTTATTACTTATAAGGTTTAAAGGAATCAATAAAATTGTTTTTCCAAACGAGTCTTGGTGCTACAACCTAACCATGGTTAGAAAGTTAGAAATAGACAAGCATAATTGAGATGTCCTCTATCCAATTTGAAAGAGACAACAGGCTAATTCACCGTCTTTTGATCACTTTAGCCAAAAAGTGATCAAACCAATGGACCACTTTCCTTATCATTTTGTTTCCTTGCTACATCCCTTATAAACACAAATGATATTTCCATCATTAATTGCACACAAAGTGGATGTATTTCAAATCAATCTATTTTGCCTAATAAAATTTTGAATATTATGTTTAACATGTATTAATGTTTAGTTATAATTTAATTGAAAAAACATAAATCATGAAGTGAGATATATAATATAACACTAAACAGACTCTGCCCAACAAAAAATTGGTCTAAATGGGTTGAACTTAAGGGTGTTTAATATTCAAATCAGATTTAAAAACACAAAATTTAATTTGATTTGATTCTAACATCACTGATTCAAATTTGATTAAAAATATACACAACTACACTTATTTTTATATATTAATTTAGAAATATGTATATGGGAAATTAACAATTTAAAGTTCATAAAATATATAAATTAAAATTTTAAATCCTAATGGTTCCTTTTGTCTTGTTTGAAACTTGAAATATTTTTATGTTATGCTTGTTATGCTATTTTGATCATTTGAAATTGGATCTTTCAAATGAAATTTGAAAAAAACAATTCGATTAATTTTTTTACTAATACGAAACAAATAAATATGAATTCGAATTTTTTCCGAATACGAATCGAATTCATATTGTGTTTGAAATATCGAACTTGATTTATCTTTTTGAATCGAATCAAACTTGCATCAAGTTTGAAAATCTCAAAAGTTCGAATTATCCTATTCAATTAACTTAAATTCGATAACACCAATAGTTGAACGTGCGAGACCCATGTGCAAAAACACAATCACTATCACTTGGACAATCATCACAAACATTAAATACACTGAAACAAAAAACACAAATACTAAAAAGAAAATCATTTTCTTAAAAAAAAAAACTAAACAAACCACAGCTGCAACGTAGCTGGTAGTCACTATTTATCAATATGATGTTTAAATATAGGATAATGTGTATATCAAAATACAATACAACAATCATTATGTTGTAAAGTTGTTTTATTGTAGATTTTTTCTACTACATGCACTACTCTAAAAAACAAGACTAATGTAACCTTCTAGTAGCAACCTTTCGAATAAAGTTGCGTTTTCCAAAAAAAAAAAAAAAAGAAGTTGTATTAAATAATCAAAATAGTATTTTACATCTAATAATGCAACTTCACCTAATGTAAACTTAAATAAAAATATTGTTTTAAGCTGATACAATATTTTCGAAGCCTAATATAACTTTCTAAGCCCTAATATAACATACACTACAAAATATTCGCTCATTAGCGGCGACAACTATCGCCGCTAATACCCCATATTGTCGCCGCTAAAGTTATTAGTGTTGCCGCTAATAGGTCGCGCTAATAGTTCGTCGCTATTGACAAAATAATCGCCGCTAATGAGTCGCCGCTAAAGGTGTCGCCGCAAAAGGTGTCGCCACTATTAACAACAAAACCGCCGCTAAAAGTGTCGTCGGTTAATGGTTTTTTATGACTATTAGCGGCGACATTTGTCGCCACTAATGGTCTTTTTTTTTCAAAATCCAGTTTTTAACCAAATAAACCTAGGTAATACCCAAAAACATTCAAAGTTTCTTTCGATACAATCTAGATTACGGAATATTATACAATCATAAATATGTAATTCAGTCATAATTAAAAGCTAAAAATCTATATTACGCAATATCATACAATCATACAATACGCTATTCATGCAATACCCTAGTCATCCCCCTCGTCTGAATCGTCTTCTTCGGCTTGATTTGGAGCCTTTTGCGAAGCAATTAATTGCGTGATTTGTGACATAAATTGTACATTTTGAAACAGACTTGAAATTTGCTCCTGTAATTAAAAATATACATTTATATTTTGAAAAAGTATATGAAGTGTCAATTAATCATGTTGAACCAAACACACTTAGATAATTAAACACTTATTGACCTATTTAAACTCAAATAACGTAAACCCACTATTTTAGTGATAAAAAATCATAATAAACCTAAAACAACTATGATGAACTTAACACATCAAAGTTTAAGTTATTTTGACCCGTTTAAACTCAAATTATGTTGTTTTCACGTATTTTGACCCGTTTAAGTTAAACTTAGACTATTTTAGCGATAAAAAGTCATAATAAACCTAAAACAACTATGATGAACTTAAACACATCCAAGTTTAAGTCATTTTGACCCGTTTAAACTCAAATCATATCGTTTTCACCCATTTTGACCCGTTTAAGCTAAACTTAGACTATTTTAGCAATAAAAGTCATAATAAACCTAAAACAACTATGATTAACTTAATACATCCAAGTTTAATTCATTTTGACACGTTTAAACTCAAATCATGTCGTTTTCACCCATTTTGACCCGTTTAAGCTAAACTTAGATAATTAAAGTCTATTTTAGTGATAAAAAGTCACAATAAACCTAAAACAACTATGATTAACTTAACACATCCAAGTTTAATTCATTTTGACCTGTTTAAACTCAAATTATGTCGTTTTCACCCATTTTGACCCGTTCAAACTAAACTTAGATAATTAAAGTGTATTTTAGTGATAAAAAGTCATAATAAACCTAAAACAACTATGATTAACTTAACACATCCAAGTTTAATTCACTTACCTGTGTAAATGACTGAGCAATTTGTTCGTGATCATGAACATAAGAACTCGTTCCTGCAGATGATAATGGTTTACGCCCAATCCCCCTAATTTGTCCACGCCGTTGTCCCAACACCGACTAAAAAATATCGACTTCATTCAGCGTTGATGATCCACTTTCTTTATTTTGGGTTTGACTTAGCTTATCAAACCTTTCCTTTAATTGGTTCTGTATTAATTAACAAAAATATATTAACATATTTATACATACATATATATATTTAAAATCTATACTTTTAAGAAATATTTACATATTATTGCTGTGCTACCTCACTATCAAATGTCCCATCTTTACCAGTATAAGCATCATGAAACTTCTCAAGTCTGCTTTTATTCTGTTTTTAAAAAGTATATTATATATTAAAAAAATACTAATATATAATACACAAATATATAAATCTTAATCATTACCTTCTTATAAAAATAACTACTATATGAAGCAGTCCCCCCACGGTTTGTACATATTTGTTGTTGACGATTTGCTTTGTTTGAACTTGACACATTTCTATATGCGTCACTTATAAAATAGTCAACGGTTTTGCTTTAATTTTCATGATTCATTCCTGTTGGAGGATTGACCCTTGCTTGTTCTACATTTTCGTAGCCTCCAACCCGATCAAAGTTTTTTTTTGCCACATTTTTTTGATCTCTAAATCGTTTAAGAAACACCAAACGGATGCCACCCTCTATCTGAGCGCGCTCACGATCTCGCAATATCTCATCAAAG
This sequence comes from Flaveria linearis, assembly GCA_024085815.1. NCBI lineage: Eukaryota > Viridiplantae > Streptophyta > Magnoliopsida > Asterales > Asteraceae > Flaveria > Flaveria linearis. Next base: position 21,086,308 of record CM044015.1, on the reverse strand, counting down.
TCAACGCGTCACTACATTTAAGTTAAACGAAATAAAAGTTAGTTATGTAAAAATGAATAACAAACATATAACTTATAAAATTTTACCGCCATATGCTCTTCCAAAGCATTCTTCTGAGCATCGGAAAGATTTTCATACGAACAAACATTAAAGGCTAAATTAGCTTCATGTATATCCCCACATCGCGAACAAACATATCATTAAGTTTGCCAACAGGGGTATACGTGGCAGCTCTATCAAAAGGAAGAGATAAAGATCCTCCCTTTTTAAATTAATTTTAGGTGGGTATTTCTAAGATAATGAGTATTAGATTGAAACTATGAAACCTAAGAGCTAATTATGCACAACAATTGAAAACTACTAAGAAAATCAAATGAAACATGGTATTATTTGAACGCATTGCAACATTATTGCAATTGGTTTAACTAATGTCACGGTTTCTTTTGATTTTCTTAGTAATTTCTTATTCTTATTCCTTAAAGCTAGATAGCAAAATTTTTGCAATTGGATCATATATATAATAACAATAAAATACACAATTTTTACCACGTAGATAAATACATTTTCAACTAAGCATATTCAAGCATACGTTATTTCATACATTTTCAACTAAGCATACATCTTATCATATTTAATAAGTGTTTATTAAAACCTAAAAAAATACCATTTTCAACTAAGCATACAATTTATACATTTTCAACTAAGCATACAATTTATACATTTTCAACTAAGCATACACAAATCATTATAGTTAAAATCTACAAAATACATAAATACATTCTCAACTAAGCATATTCAAGCATACGTTATTTCATACATTTTCAACTAAGCATACCTCTCACTATCTTTAACAAATGTTAATTAAAACCTAAAATATATCATTTTCAACTAAGCATACATTTCATACATTTTCAACTAAACATACACAAATCATTGTCAAGCATAAATTGATGTTAACTTACCTCTAGATGATAGCTAGTGATTAAACAACAACTTGTAGTCCAAAAACTAAAAACCAAGTCCACAAATTAGTCAAAGTTGAACAAATCAAAGCTAAAACTAACAAAGAAAACCATACCACCAAAACAGCTCGTCGGATCGACGGTGGAGGTGGGGTGGGGCGGCGAAATGGAGGGAATTTGGAGGGTGAGGGTGCGGCGTCCGGGGAAAGGGTGCGGCAGCCGAGGATTGTGGATGGCGAGGGTGCGGCGACCGGGGATTGTGGATGGCGAGGGTGCGGCGACCGGGGATTGTGGACGGCGGGGGTGCGGCGGCCGGGGAGAGGGTGGGGCGGCCGGGGAGACGGGAGGGAGTGCAGAAGGTGGGGCGGCGAAGTGGAGGGAATTTGGGGAGCTAGCGCGCGGGATGTGCAGATGGAGGGAAGAAAACCCGGTGTATACTTTCAGGCAATAGCGGCGACTTATCGCCGTTAATAGTATCGCCGCTATTTCCTCTTGTACGGCTAAATATTATCCGTTAGATCTGAACCAAGATCAACGGCTAGATCTAATGCAGGAAAAGTGAAATGGATCGGTAACCATTAGCGGCAACATGTCGCCGCTAATGGTGTCGCCGCAATTTGTGTCGCCGCAATTTGTGTCGCCGCTAATACCCTTGTCGTCGCTATTTGCGTCGCCGCTATTGGCCACAGTTCTTGTAGTGATATTACAAGAGCTGTGATAGCTTCATGTTGTTATAGTGATGTAAGGACAAGTTGGGTAATAGAGTAATGCATAACAACCGTTAAATCATAGAGAGCTCGGTTTGAAGTGAGTCATTATAAAATTGTATAACAAGCGAGTTATAATCCAAAGAAATAGAGTAAAAACATGTTTCTAAAACAATAAAAGCCTCTAGATGTGTTTGTAAAAAGTGGAAACGAGTAGAACGATGTAAACGATGAGGTTACAAATCAATTACGAGGGGCACACACGAACCAAACGAAATGAGAGGTATAATCACACACTAAACTCATTCAACACTTAACGATAACTTCCAGATGTGTGTATTATTAGTTGAGCTCTAATGGATAAACAATACGAAATATTATGCAAGCTAAGTGATACTTGTAATAACTTTTTGATCAAAACGAGTTTGATTCGTACGCGAGATGTAAATAGTAACTGTTAAATTCAAACACTAAATTGCTGCTATAACAAATTAGAACCCGAGAAATATAACGAGAATGTATCTTCTAAAAGTAAGGATAATTATAACACCTGAGACCTACCGATGATTATAAAAACACCAGACGCATACTTATTCTATATGTAGGCATATAAATAAATTTATGCGTATATGAAATTACGTTGACAAACTGTGTTAACATAACTATGTTATAATAAGTTTTTATGGCTTCAACTGAAACTTCAAATATAATGGATACGGATAAGAGTGTTGATAGGATGGTACACATAAATGGCTACGACATAAGTTAGTTTTTATGAGAAGCGATAAACTATACATTTTATCCTTATTATTATTGACAATATTGTCCATTCTTCTAATGTTACTATAACTATTACTTCCTTAACGCCTCCATATGTAATACGCTTTATGCTAGTTATGATGGTATTAATCGTATTATTATCAAGAAAGAATTTTAGTTACCCATATTATTATTCTTATTTATACACGATACTAGAAATATCTTTGAAAATTATGTGTCTTGTATAATAAAATCTCAAGACTACACTTGTATAATTTGATATAACGTGCATACATATATTGACACGTAGACATATATTACTTTAAGGAAACAGTATTAACACTAATACCACTATTTTTTGGCATAATATTATCTTTAATAGTAGTATCATTACATTTAATATTACTTGATTATGTGTATGTAAACAAGAATACTCACCGTCTATAAATTTTAGACATGCGAATCAATATATATGTATATGAAAATAAAATAATTAATATTTCTTAAAATATATATACCTTTACATTGAAAGTGGTTATATACAACTCACACACTAACGGAGACTTAAAACTAATAAGTGCTAACAAGTAAATAAATATATATGTGTACCTATATGTGTAAGTACCTAGTAAATACAAAGTAAATTACTTTGAGAGACCCAATAGTTATACAAGTAACTCTGACCCTAACTAGGATATTAAATAATCACTTCACTTAAACTAATAGAACGAGCTTTACCACACATGTGAATGTCTATATATAGTGGTGAGCTCTCAATATTGACATACCAGTACTAGTTAGAGAAATCAAGGTGAGTTTTCAAAGGCCTTTTTTGTTTACATTACTTTGGGGGAAAATGTGCTTACAATACTTTATATATATGAAAACTAATTGAGCATTTGACAAGTCAAACACATAGGAAAATCAATTGAAAACACATTTAATCAAGGCAATAAGTGGCAAAATTTATGCTTGTTTTTCTAAAGAAGATTGCATCAATATAAATATTTTATTGGATATCACGAAGTCGAGGAAATGACGGTCATGTTAAAGTAAACATGCATTTGGGTCTTGGTTATTAGGACATGTGTAGGTTGGTTAATGCACTCCGGTATACATAGACTTATTTTCAGATGCTTATTGAGTCTCACGATCCCTATTTTAAACTGTCTTTAAATCATTTGGGGAATTATACATACTAAGACTTATTTGTTTGGACACAAGTGGAAACAGGTTTCCCTTGTTACATAAGTAGACATTATTATCACATTAAGTCCCTTCTATTCTATACTCTTAATTGTGGGTGAGTGTGAAAGTTATGGATAGATATATTTGGGTTGACACCCCCATCCGTGGTTGGTAGCTCCAACCATTGACTAACCGGGTGCATAGTTCTTCATTTTATTACAATATTTCGCGATAGACATTGGGTCAGGGTGTAACTATATACGTCAAGCGTCGGTTATAGGTGCTCATTGTAACATATACTTATGACATTGTTTTAGTTAACAATAGATGCACTAAAGCTTTGTTGTCCAACTGGAAACTATTTCTATAATTAGTAACCCTGCGACCTAACTAACTATTATTAGTTGATACTTATAAGCATTTTTTTAGAATTGGAAACTAAGTGCATCTTGACTAGTTTTAGACATGAAGAGCTACTTTTTATACAATCGCTAAGCATCATACATAGAACTACATGAGAACCGCTTTTTGCAAAGAAAGTGGGAGAGATTGAGATGAGTTCAAATCCTTTGAAAGTCTTGGGAAGTCAAAATTTAAGATGAGTTCAATGGGAGTGCTCACTTTCTTTCTAGCGCTGCAAGTGAAACAACCTTTGATGGCATATTCATATATTAATATAAGTATGTTCAGGACATCTTAGTAAGATTTCAAGTTACTGATGCCAAGACTGTAAAAACCCTATGTCTAAGACTTGTTCATTAACTCCTGATCTTGAGGGGGAAGCAATTGATCAGTAGGAGCCATCATTGGATCTCTCATGTATCTTACAACTAGCAGACCATATATCATGTTTGCCACATGCCTATGCTCAAGATTCCAAGTTGCTCCAAAGGTGTCATATCTAATGGCTGCCAAGAGAATTTTAAAGTATCTTAAAGGGGAACCTAAATTGAGATTATGGTACCCTAAGAGTGCTGACTTCAATCTCTATAGATATACAAATAGTGACTATGGAGGATGCAACATTAACAAAAAGTCCACCTTAGAGGGATGTCAATTTCTATGGGGAAGATTGGTTTCATGACAATGTAAAAAGCAAACTTGTGTTTTACATTAACTGCTGAAGCAAAGTACATTGCTACATCTAGTTGTTGTGCTTAGGTCCCATGGATCCAAACTCACCTTAGAGATTATGGAGTAACCTTCATAAACACTCCAATTTATATTGATAATAAAAGTGTTATCTCAATCACCAATAATCTTGTTTAACATTCAAAGACAAAGCATATTGACATGATGTATCATTTCATTAAAGATTGTGAATAAAAGAAAATCATTAAATTAATTAAAGTCCACATAAATAAATAATATGCAGATCTTTTCATAAAAGTTTTTAATGAAATAAGATTTAAATATCTTATATCTGCTATTGGATGATGAATTTTGAATAATTAAATAATTTACATAATGATATATGATAAAATTGTGAAATGCTTTATAGATAATTGGGTAAAAGTAGGAATCTACCGACAATTGCCAATCGGTAGATAACAGAGTATTTGCCGAATATTGCAAATCAGAAGATAACTGGGTATCTACCTAGTGCGTGTGGATAATATATATATTTTGATAAAGGTTTTCGCACAACTTCAGTTTTAATTGGTTATTACTAATACTAAACTACACACATAAAAGTGATGGTAAGAACTGAGTATCAATCCATGGACACACCGAGCCTACTTGGTGTAAAAGTAAGATTGAAACTTTTGGGTTATAAATCAGGACATAAAGGCTATCATCGCAATTAGATTAAAATTATGTAATTATGATGAATATCATGGTGTGAGTAAAGATATAAGTTTAAGTTGTTATCTTAATGTTTTTTAGACATGAGCCAACACAGATTTCTCAGTTGCTGGCTCTGTAGTGACTGTGATACCAGCATGAGTAACTTACAGTACTGATCAATCAAAGTCACTAGTAATGTAGGTAAATCTAGTGACGTCTTTTAACATATGATTTTTGAAAACATAACTTAATGTTAGAAAGAGAGTTGATCAGATTCCTTTTTAACATAACAATAATTTTAAAAAACCATAACAATTACTGTAGATTTCTCAGACTAATAAAAAGGAACTGTCCAATGATCAAGAAGCAAAAGTTATATGATTTCTAATAATCATTTCTAGTTCCTTAGCCATAGATTTATTATAAAGACCAGTTTCACCAATAAAGTTAGTTCATACGTTTTTTAGTATTGTATGACATTCACAATTACAAATCATAAGTTCATAACTTCCTGTTCAAATGTAGATGCTACCCATCAAAAGCTTATCAAAATTACCATAATATTAAAATAACATAAATCGCACTATTAGTTTACCATAAATTACATAAGTTTCATATAATTAGAATCATAATGAGAGTTTAGCTCATAACAAGCTTGAACATAACAACAAGTAACATAGACGATAGATATGAAATCATCGGTGAAATAGAACCTTGAAACCGGTGATCCACAATGCATGATGTTTAGACAATCCCGAGCTTCTTCCAAGTGTTGTGTGCACCTCCCGAGAGATCTTCAAGTCTTGATTCCTGAGAGAATTCAGCAGAGTAACTCTCCCACCAAAAGCTTGCCCAAATGATAAACTTAGGCCTTTATTTATAGGATTTCTGAAGTGTTTAAGCACGGCTCCATGCCTAAAAGGCATGGCCCCATGCTAGTACAATGCTTATGAAAGTTGGTCGGTTAATACGTGGAGTTCGTATCAGGCACGACCCCGTGTTTCGGGAGGGGCATGGCCCTGTTACTCATGGGGCAAGACCCCATGCTTACTTTTAGGAGAGAGTACTTTTTGTCCTGTCAGATGTCTAAACACGGGGGTATGCCAATTTAAGCATAGGGGTGTGTTTCAGGCAGCTCATGGGGGCGTGCTTAATAAGATACGACACCATGCTTGGACTCCAAAACTTGGTTTTCTTTAAATTCTTATTAAATATGCTTCTTTTGTTCATCTTGCCCTTTTAAAGACCTAAAACACAATTCAACATTTTTAAGTACATAATCATCATTTTAAGGAATATATTAAGGAAAAATTGATGTGCTTTTGGTTGGATTTTTATATATAATTTAGAGCAAATCAAACATCCCCACACTTGAACTTTGCTTGTCCTCAAGCAAAATCACTTAAAATGCTAATTCCATCAAAAACCAAATAAATCAAATGATAAAATGTCTTTAGGAAATACGTAAGTAAACATTATTTTATCCAAATGTAAACATTTTAAGCATATGTAAATGATATCCTAGCAAGCACTAGATTAGTTAGTAAAGATTATTAACATATACAAATCCACACTACTCACAAGATGCACTCATATGCAGCCTAAGTATATGGAGTCATAATCAAGATTAAGTATGAGTAATACGCTCAATTGCCTAGTATGAATACGTATAAAATTATATGCTTGTTAGGGATCAAATCTCCACTTACTTAGATATCTACTTGCATAGATCATTAGGTCTTTGATGGGTTGTAACTTGGCTCGGGTTTGGGTATGGATTATTTCAAAAAAGTGGCTAAATGCTAAAGACAACGGTCTGGACTTATTTTTCTAACATAAATTACAAGGAAAGCAGTAAAAGGCTCCCTATACAATACTTCAACCTAGAAGGAATGTGCTAACTAGAGGACTCTTTTAAGGTCAGATTGTCAAAACCGTACTTTGCTTACAAAAACCTTACTTCGTCTTTTTACCCGAAGATACACAAAACTTTCCTTTCGTAAGGATCGTTTAGCTTGAAGCCTAATAACATCCAATCAGATCAGTTTTGTGTATTCGTATAGGAACTCAGTTTGATTCTTTTTGCATTTTCCATTGCGGGACCAGTTCCCACAGTTTGAGCATATTTCGTATTTTTTGCCCGCTCTTTATAACACATTTTGAAATTCCATAAAATGATGGAATTTGTTCATTTTTTCATCATTTATTTCTATCCGGGGGAAGTCCCGGTTTTGCGTGGTGAAGGCAACAAAGTATATTCAAATCAAAAGAATGCATTCCTGTTCTTTTAGTCTGCTGGTAAAAGACAAAAATGTAACATCCGTCACCGACAGATCCATCAATTAACGTTAAGCCCGTTAACTGTCCTCGTGCAATCATTACATTTTTGCATAATTAATTTGCTTTCGGACCAAACCTTGTCGTTTTGCTTTTGCGTTGAACCTAATATTATATAAATAATAATGGTAATAATTAACTATAAAAGTATAATTAACCTTATTTATTATTATCTTCCTTTTAAACTTTAATAATATTTATTATTAATATTACTAGTATTATTAGTATTATTAATATTATTATTTATATTATAATTATTATAATTAAAGTTTAGGGTTTAAATTGCAAAAAGCAAAATTAAGGGAATAATTAATTAAATGTAGAGGGGCCAATGTGTAAATGATCAAAACACATATACATATGTCGGCCACACCTTTCCCTTCCGCAAAACCCTACGGACGTAAGTTCTTCAACCGTAAGCCACCTCCACCTGCTCGCAGTCGTCATCGGTCGCCGTTGCCCCTCCGTCGTCTCGTTTCGCAGGTAATCGGTCGTAACGCAATTAGTTTCGTTTCATTCTATTTCGCATGTAATTAATCAATGATTTATTCGACCAATTACAAGGAGCCACTTATTTCTCAAAAATCGATCTTCGATCGGGCTATCATCAATTGAGGGTTCATGAAGATGACATACCGAAAAACAACGTTTAGAACTTGATATGGACATTATGAGTTCTTAGTCATGCCATTTGAATAGACCAACGCTCCGGCAGTGTTTATGGATTTGATGAATCGGGTCTACAAACCGTATCTAGATAAATTTTTCATTGTATTTATCGATGACATCCTTATTTACTCGCGATCAAAGGCGGAGCATGAACAACATCTGCGAGCAATACTGAAGTTATTAGGGGAAGAAAAGGTCAATGCCAAATTCTCCAAGTACGAATCCTGGTTACGTGAGGTGAAATTTCTGGGGCATATGGTTAATGATAAGGGAATTCATGTCGACCCCGAAAAGATTGAAGCAGTAAAGAAATGGGACGCACCCAAGACGCCATCTGAAATCCAAGAATTATTGGGGTTGGCCGGGTATTATCGACGGTTTATCGTGAATTTCTCAAAGATCGCCTAACCGTTGACCATGTTGACTCAGAAGGATAAGAAATTTGAATGGGGACAGAAACAGGAAGAGGCCTTTCAGACGTTAAATGACAAATTGTGTAATGCGCCGATCCTAACCCTCCGGAAGGATCTGATGACTTTGTAATGTATTGTGACGCATCAAACCAAGGTTTGGGTTGTGTCCTGATACAGAAAGATAAGGTGATAGCTTATACTTCTCGATAGCTCAAGGTCCACGAGAAGAACTACACAACTTACGACCTGGAGTTGGGTGCGGTAGTATTTGCACTCAAGATCTAAAGACACTACCTGTACGGGACAAAATATGTCATCTACACTGATCATAAGAGTCTCCAATACATATTTGGTCAGAAGGAATTAAACATGCGTCAGAGACGACGGGTGGAACTTCTCAGTGATTATGAATGTAAGATTCGATATCATCTCGGAAAGGCCAATGTGGTGGCCGACACGTTGAGTAGGAAAGAACGTGTCAAACCTATACGGGCATGAGCCTTGGGATGATTATTCAATCAAACTTGAAGACTCAGATTCAGACAGCGCAGGGTGAGGCATTAAAGGAAGAAAATATGGCTGGAGAAGAATTTCATGGGTTAGATAAGCAGATGGAGTGCAAGGAGGACGGTGTGCATTATTTTATAGACCGAATATGGGTACCAAAATAAGGAGACGTACGAGGGTTAGTCCTGAATGAGGCACACAAGTCGAGGTACTCTGTTCATCCTGGAGCGGACAAAATGTACCACGATCTCAAGGAATTGTATTGGTGGCCTGGTATAAAGAAGGATATTGCTAAGTATTTAGGTGAATGCCTGACATGTTCAAAGGTCAAGGCCAAACATCATAAACCGTTTGGATTGCTACAACAACCAGAAATTCCCGAGTGGAAATGGGAAAATATAGCAATGGACTTCATCACCAAACTGCCGAGGACTAGTAGTGGTCATGATTCGATTTGGGTGATAGTAGATAGAATGACAAAGTCCACACACTTCTTATCCAATCTTGAGGATTATAAGATGGAGAAGTTTTCGAGGTTGTATGTGAATGAAATTGTGGCTAGGCATGGTGTGCCTGTATCCATCATATCAGATCGCGACAGTCGGTTTACGTCATGATTCTTGCAGACGCTCCTGAAGGCAATGGGTACTAGGTTGGATCTAAGCACCGCCTATCATCCTCAAACAGATGGACAAATCGAGCATATGATTCAGAATTTAGAAGACATGCTTAGGGCATGTGTGATCGACTTCGGTAGGAATTGGGATACTCATATACCGTTAGTTGAATTCTTTTATAATAATAGTTACCATACGATCATTGGATGTGCTCCGTTTGAAGCGTTGTACGGAAGGAAGTGTAGGTATCCCGTATGTTTGACTGAGGTCAGAGAAAGTCAATTGATAGGCTCTGAGATCATCCAGGAAACAACCGACAAGATACTTCAGATCAAAGACAGACTTGAGGCAACTAGGGATCATCAGAAAAGTTACACGGATAGCAGGCGGAAACCGTTGGAATTCAATGTGGGAGATCGTGTGTTGTTAAAGGTTTCCCTTAGAAAGGTATTTTACGATTCGGCAAGAAAGGAAAGTTTGCTCCAAGGTATGTGGGACTGTTTGAGATCACTGAAAGGATTGGTCCTGTGGCGTATCGATTAAAGTTACTTCAAGAGCTTAGTAGCGTGCATGATACCTTCCATGTATCGAACCTTAAGAAATGCCTAGATGATGATCCCTTCACGTACCAATTGAGGAAATCAAGATTGATGAAAAAGTTCATTTTGTTGAAGAGCCAATAGAAATAATGGACAGAGAAGTGAAGCAATTGAAGTGCAGCAAGATCCCAATTGTCAGAGTGAGATGGAACTCTAAACAAGGGCCTAAGTTTACATGGGAGCTAGAAGACCAGATGAGAGTTAAATAGTCACATCTGTTCGTGGATAGAGCTTCGGGATCTAACTCCAGCAGAATTTCAGGAGGAAATTCTCTCAACTGGGGGATACTATGACATCCATCACCAACAGGTCCGTCAATTAACGTTAAGCCCATTAATTCTCCTCGTGCAATTATATTATTTTGCGTAATTAATTCGCTTTTGGGCCAAACCTTGTCGTTTTGCTTTTGCGTTGAACCTAATATTATATAAATAATAATGGTAATAATTAACTATAAAAGTATAATTAACCTTATTTATTATTATCTTCCTTTTAAACCTTAATAATGTTTATTATTAATATTATTAGTATTATTATTTATATTATAATTAAAGTTTAGGATTTAAATTGCAAATAAAGCGAACTTAAGAGAATAATTAATTAAATGTAGAGGGGCCAATGTGTAAATGATTAAAACACATATACATATGTCGGCCACAACTTTCCCCTCCGCAAAACCCTACGGCCGCAAGTTCTTCAACCGTGAGCCATCTCCACCTGCTCACAGTCGTCATCGGTCGCCATCACCCCTCCGTCGTCTCGTTTCGCAAGTAAGCAGTCGTAACGCAATTCGTTTTGTTCAGTTTTGTTTCGTCTCGCGAGGTTCGGTTTTGTTTTCCGGATTGGTTGTGATCGTGTTCGGGTATACGTGGATATATATGTGTGTGGTTGCTCATATTCAGCTTCAGCAGTTGATGCAGAGACACAGGATTGTTTTTTGCATTGCCATGAGACAACCCTTCTACCAAGGAACTGACATCCCCCAGATGTAGACTTTGCAGTCATATTGCAACCACCATAGTCACTATCTGTATATGCATACAGATTGAAGTCAGAATTTTTGGGATGCCAGAGGTCCAATGTTGGAGCACCTTTGAGGTATCTTAGAATTCTCTTGACAGTGATGAGGTGAGACATCATGGGGTTTGCTTGATATCTTGTATAAATGCATGTGGCAAACATGATATCAGGCCTGCTAGCTGTAAGATGCATAAGAGACCCAATCATAGCCCTGTAAGGTGTTCATCCACACACTCTCCCTCAAGATCAGGTCCAAGGGAGTGGTTTTTGCTATGGATGGCTTAGCAATCTTACAATCAGTCATTTTGAACCTTTTGAGTATGTCTTGGACATACTTTGACTGACTTATGAAGATTCCATCTTCAACTTGCTTCACTTGAATGCCCAGAAACAAATTTAGTTCCCCCATGGAACTCATCTCAAATCTATCTTTCATCAGCTTCTCAAAGTCTTTGAAGAGCCTTGGATTAATTGAACCAAAAATGATATCATCTACATATACTTGAACTAGCAGTAAGTCATTTCCCTATCCTTTGATGAATAGAGTTCCATCTATAGTACCTCTTCTGTATCCATGCTTGCAGAGATACTGAGATAGAGTCTCATACCACTTTCTTGGTGCTTGGTGTAGTCCATAGAAAGCCTTATCAAGCTTGCAGACATAATCAGGGTGATCAGGATCTGCAAAACCAGGTGGTTGTTTGACATACACCTCTTCATCAATCACTCCATACAGAAAAGCACACTTGATATCAAGTTGATAGACCTTGAAGTTCTTGGATGCAGCAAAGGCCAAGAATATCTTAATAGCTTCTAGTCTTGTTACAGGAGCAAAGACATAAGTGTAATCAATTTCTTCTTCTTGTGTGTATCCTTGAACAACTAGTCTAGCTTTGTTCTTGATGACAATACCTCTATCATCTTTCTTATTCCTAAATACCTATTTGGTTCCTATAGTAGTCTTCCCATATGGAAGAGGACATAGGTTCGAAACCTTCTGTCTCTTGAATTGAAGTAGCTCCTCCTGCATGGCTTCAATCCAACTTTCATCCTTTAGAGCCTTATCAACTTTCTAGGGCTCTATCTGGGATAAGAAACAAGAGTATAGACAAACATTTGCTTCATGGGTTTGTCCTCTTGTCCTTACCCTGGTGTCAACATTTCCAATGATGTTTATGGTAGGATGAGACTTGTGGATCCTTAGCTGAGGGATCATAGCAAGTTGCTGAGATAGATCTAAATTAGAGAAATTTAGATCTGGCATGGATGCTCCCTCCACCACTTCAACACACTTATCAAGAGAAACTTGATCCAATGAGTGTGTGCCATCATTGATATGCTCATCTATGGGATGGTTATCAGCATCCAGAAATTCTTGATCACTGTCACCACCACCATTTTCTTCTTCTGCATTTAAAGTTTCTTTGTTTATCTGTTGTGCCTTTGAGCTGGAACTTGAAGGCATCTCAGATGGATCAGCTGTAGTTGTCATTGTTCTACTGATAGAAACCTCATTTGCTGAAGTAGTTATAACTGGAGTTGAAGATGTATAACTTGAAGGTCTTCTTAGCTCAAATCTTGGATCAGGATCACCTGGAGGTAGGATGTCCATAGACCCTAAAACATTCTCACAAGATTTGTTAAAACAGTTTGTAACTAAGTCAAGATCAAAAAGCCAATCCGGACCAGAACCTTTCACACTAGGAGTGTGCTCATTGAAAGTCACATTTGCTGACTCCTCAACTACTCTAGTTCTGAGATTGTATACTCTATAAGCCTTAGCTTGGGAAGAGTATCCAATGAAGTATCCATCATCTGATTTCTCAGCAAACTTGGTAATTTGATCTTTGGTATTCAAGATGCTACATGGACATCCAAATGACTGAGAAAACCAATGAAAGGTTTTCTCTTGTGCCAAAGTTCATAAGGAGTCTTACCATGGGTCTTAACCACTAAAACTCTGTTATGCACATAGCAGGCAGTGTTGACTGCCTCTACCCAGAAGGTGATGGGCAGTTTAGAGTCAGACAACATAGTTCTAGCAGCTTTAATCAGTGTCCTGTTTTTCCTCTCAGTAACACCATTTTGCTGAGGAGTCTTTGGAGCACTGTATTGTCTTGTAATACCATTTTCATCACAAAATGTATCAAGAATTTGATTCTTAAATTCAGTTCCTTGATCACATCTTATGGTTTTGACCTTGTGATCATATTGATTCTCAATTCTTAAGATGAAATTCTTCAGAGTCTCAAGGGTCTCATCCTTAGTTCTAAGAAAGAAGACCCATGTGAATCTTATAAAGTCATCTGTGATCACCAGACAGTAAGAGGTCCTTCTTAAACTCATTACACTGGTGGAGCCAAAGAGATCCATATGTAACAAGTGTAGGGGTGTAGTGATGGAGTTTCTTTCCTTAGGCTTGTGAGATACCTTGTGTTGCTTCCCTTTCAGGCATGCGACACAGTGGTCATCACTTGTAAACTCTTTCCTTGGCATTCCAGTTACCAAATCATTCTTAATTATCTTATTCATATTCTTAAAGTTTACATGGCACATTCTTTTATGCCAAAGAAACGACTCATCACTATTGGCTTTAGATAGAAAACGTGAAACTTCTCCTGAGGGAGATGTTTCCTGTAAATCCATCTTGTACATGTTCCCTTTCCTGGGGGCTCTAAGCAGAATATACTCATGAGGAATAATCACCCCAGGTTTGAGAACAATGCACTCATGCTCAGTAAAGAGCATGTTATGACTTTGAACACAAAATTAGGATACACTCAGAAGATTGTACCCAAGATCCTTGACAAAGTTTACCTTCTCAATGCTGAGCTTACCATTTATGACCTTGCCCCTTCCAGATATGTAACCTCCTTCATTTCCTCCAAAAGCAACTGGTCCTCCATCAATTCTTTCAAAGTTCTGGAGTAGTGACCTATTGCCTGTCATGTGCCTGGAGCAGCCACTGTCAATGATCCAGACATTTTTGTTTGTCTTGAGCTATTCCTGCACACATAAAATGATTATTTACATTTGGAAACCTAAGCCTCATTGGTCTTGGGCTCATCAAAGGAGATAGAAGGTAATGAAACAGTAATAGATCCTATGGTTGTGCTCTGGGAATCTGTTGTTGTTATTGATGAAAAACTTTCAGTCATTTGGTCTTTCCTTGACTTCCACACCACCTTTGGAAGTTTGGACCTCACCTTAATCACTTCGGAAGCTTTTAAGACTTCGAAAATTTTGATGACCGAACCTTCAGAAGATTCTGTTAGCACTGAAACAGACTTTAGTGCTTCGGAAGTATTCCTTTCTTCCTAGACAAAATTTTCTTCCAAAGGCAATTTTCCACTTACCTTCTTCTTTCCTTTGGAGCTTTCGAAGGAGACAGATTTTCCTTCCGAAGCTGAGTTCTTCTTAGATCTCTTGGGAGTCTCCTTCCTGGTCATATGAAGAATAATTTTTGGATTGTATGGACAATCCATAGCAAGATGAGAAGTACATTCACACATAACACAACTTATTTTCTTCCTTCAAAGAGTTTTCTTCTAAGAACAAGGCTTACTTTGATCACTTTCCTTCTCCCCCTTCATCTTTGCAGATGATAAGACATTCCCTTTGGGCTTAGGACTGTTCTTGGAGTTGGGATGGTTCAGGCTGTGTAGCAGTGATACAGAACGAATCAGCCTTCTTTTTGATGCTGAGACGATTTGAACATGAACCAGAACTCTTTGTAGAAGAGTTGAGGTTTAAGTTTTCAGTCTTGACCATATCAAATCCTGCAGAAATAAAAACTTGTTTCTACTTAGAGTTAAAGGTGGTCTTAATCTCTTGAGCCCTTCTGGCCTTTCTTTTGCTCTTTCTGATCAAGTTCTTCCTCATAGACTTGGTCATCTCAGGCTTTCTGCTCTCCTCAGAAGGATAGTGACCCTTCTTAGAATCCTCCACTTCACTCTTCTCAGAGGAATTCTTCACTATCACTTCTTCATCCTCTTCACTCAATGGGTCTATGTAAGGAAGCTCTTCTTCACAAGTTCCACACCTAGGTGATCTTACAGATAAGATTGTGTGTGAAGGAGCTATCTTACTAGATCCCAGTCCCTGCCTATTTTGATAACAAACTTTTGCATGCAAGGATGAGGATATGATGTTCTTGAAGGTCTCTTCTTCAAGAACACATTTTTCTACCCTGGCTTTGCTGATCACAAGCTCAGCCTGGCATTCAGTTAACTTAGTTATGAGATCTTTGATCTGAGTCCTGTAATTTGTATGCTCATGTTTTAAAACTGTAATGGGTTTCTCTAAGTCCTCTATCTTTAACTTGTAATCGTTTTCAGTTTTTCTAAAATCAGATTTTAGTATGTTCAAGGACTCAAGATCAGATCTCATCTCTAGGTTATAGGACCTGTATTTGTTGACTTTAGTAATACATTTAGGAGTGCAAAGATGTTCCAATACCTTGGCTTCATCATGGTCAGCCATTAATGCTTGATTTGGAGATGCATCTTCCACCTGAAAGCTCCAATCAAAGCTTTCTTCTTCAACAGCAACTGCAGCTTGCTGCTTTAACTTCTCATTCTGGTTAGCTTTATCAGTGTAGTTTGGTCTGGATGTGCTTGTCCATCATTTGTTCTTGGTGCTTTGCATTCCCTAGCAAAGTGACCCATCAAGTTATAGTTGTAACACTTAACTTTGCTTTTGTCCAGTCCAAACTTTCCACTGGCTGTATTACTGGAAAACTTCCTTCCTGTCCTCTTGTAGAATCTCTTGGCTCTTTAAGTGAGAAGACTCATTTACTGGACTATCTCCATATACTCCAGGTCGTCTGGATGGATACAATCTAGATCTTCAAGGGTGAATAGGAAGCTGCCACTACTTTCATCAGAGGACACAAAGGCTTGAGAAGAACTTGTCTCTTGGAATGAGTTTCCTTGAGTATAGTTCTCCCTAGGTGTCTCCGTGAAGGTGATGAAAGGACCCTTTTATGAGATGTCAGGGTAGCATATGAGATGATGCTGAGGTTTTATGCTATCCCTTTTAGTCACATGAAAGGCTAAACCTATTTGATTGTTGGAGTTACCAGATGAACCTTGCATGTTCATCTCCATCTGGTATCCACTGAGAATGCCATACAACTCTGTTAGAGTGAGAGTCTTAAGGTTTTCAGTTCTCTTGATTACAACATAGTAATGTATCATTGCCTAGGAAGAGAGGACATGAACTTCCTTACAATGTCTCTATTTTCAAGAGTTACTCCAACATCCACTAGGGTATCCACAATCTCAACATACCTGAAGTATTGTTGTGTCATTGTCTTACCTGCTTTGAAGGTGAAATTTTCAAACTGCTGCTTTAGAAGATCCTTCTTGTTTTCCTTGGCTTTAGTAGAACCCTCATACATTAGTTTTAATGCATCCCACAACTGCTTAGTTGTTTTGCATTTCTTGAAACCTCTGTATACAGAGTTTGGAAGAGCAGTCTGAAGGGCTGTCATGGCTTTTTGATCAATCTCTACTCTCTTTCTATCTTCTTCTGAGTAGTCAGCCACAGCCTTAGGGATCATACCACCTCCAGCAGCAGCTGAAGGAGTTTTTGGTATGTAAGGTCCAGAGACAACAGATTCCCATATTCTTGAGTCTTGACACTTGATGAAACCTTCCATTCTTTGGCACCAAGTGTCAAAATCATCAAGAGTAATCAGTGGGGACTTTGTCATGGTTCCCGTTTCCTTATCAGCTTTAGAGATAGCTGCCATTTGAAGGGTTAAGTATTTTTATGTGTGAGGGATCTTAAGATGGTGAGATCTTATATCAAGAGCCTGAGAAGCTCTGATACCAATTGCAGGACCGGGTGAAGGGGTTATGTACTTGTACAACACAACAACACAAAGAGGAGAGTGTATTCAACACTCAACAATTCAAATGGGGAAACTAATAAGTAATGAGTTTTGAGAACTTAGAAACATAAGATGTAAAATAAGACAGAAAACTAGAGCAATACACAAGTAGTTGGTTTTCAAGGTTAAAGTATATTGATCTTCTAGTTTCTTATAAAGTGGTTTACAAAGTTTAACTCAAAACCTTACCTAGTTACAAGAACCAGAAAATATTTATACTAAAGCCTACAGCCGGCCATACTTTGAAGGCCAGCTGGATACATGAACTAGACAATAAAATCCATGTAGAGTCAAAAGGCAGATTGCCTTTTGACTAGTGACTATGACATGCCATAGCTCACATCCTAATATATTACAAAAAGGATAAAGTACATAAAATGGAAAGTTACAGACTCAAGACCTCAATGTACAGTTTACCAAAAGCATGGACCTTTTCACCAACTCATGAAAAGGTTGGTGACTTATCAGAGTGGCAGCGGAAAGTGGTTCAGCTTTAGGTAAAAGTACATCAGATAAAGCATGTAGATATAGAAGTCTTCGGAAGAAATCTGTCTTAATGGTTGGCTTCAGAAGACTTTGTCCTTAAAGCTTCGGAAGACTTTGTCCTTGAAGCTTCGGAAGACTTCATCTTTTGGCTTCGGAAGATATTGGTCTTGGCTTCGGAAGATTTCACACTTAGAATAATTTCCAAGTCAGTGTGAATCTTCCGAAGCATTCCACTTCAGTGTACATGTGCATGCATGCAGGAAAGACTTTAAGTGTTTGGGTTGCATCAACCTTACTAATACCCTTACAACTATTATTATTATTACCATTATTATTATTATATTATTATTATTATTATTATTATTATTATTATTATTATTATTATTATTATTATTATTATTATTATTATTATTATTATTTACTATGTTTATTAATAATAATAATAATAATAATAATATCTTTACTATTACTATTATCACCATTATCGATATTATTGGTAGAGAATGTGTATATATATATATATATACATTTATTTGTGTGTGTGTCGCGCGTTGAACACATTCATTGAAGCATTTGTTCAATTTATTTTATCACATTCAAGCTGAGTTTCGCGGCCCTGTTTTCCTTTTTATATGTTTATAAACTTAGGGAAAAATATGCTCACCTTTTTTATGCTATGAATACATTTATTCTTTGGACTGTGTGTTATTGTTTTGTATGTATTTATCTGGTATATGCATGAGTTACTGTGTGGTTCTTTAATTCATAACTATTTAATTACGGTGTGAAACCGACAGACAAGTATTGCTAGTACTATTGGGCTGACACCCCCACCCTTGTTTGTTAGTATACTAGTTAGGACTAATAGTGGTCACAAACGGACCCTAGGGTGAATATGTTCCGACAAGATCTGTGTGTACGTCATAGATTTAGTTGTGATGCTCATGTTTACATGTGATATTACTTGCTTATAACTGTTTACACTATGTCCTACAAAACCATTACACAACATCACTTTTGTTTACTATTTTAAACCTGCGAACTCATCAACAATATGTTGACCCTTTTGAGCAAGTCGTTTCAGGTAACAATCGTTGAGTATAACTAGGGATGCTACCTTAGCGACGACCCTAGGATTTATATTATTAAACTATTTGGATGTTATCAACTATTACTTTGGGTTTTCTTGTCATACGTATTTATTCACTTGCTCCCGGGTTGTGGGATTTACTTTTCTTTTGATTACTTGGCTATGTTTGTCGTGGAATTGACTAACCACGACATAGTCTTCATTTGTGTCGGGTGACGTCATGACACGTTGATTTTTATCATTTAATGTATCTCTATTAATTTAACAATGTGTTATAACGATCCCGTCCGTTACATTCCCGTGTTTCCGCTATAAGCGGGGGTGTAACAAAAAATTTTCTTTTCTTTTTTTCCTTAATTTAAGCCAAAAACGTGTATTTAATGAAAAACAGGTCTTGTTGAAGGCTTTTTGGTTAAGTGACTTGGGGGTTCAGGTGATCGAGAAATAAAAACGTTTAAGCTCAATGGGGCGAACGAGGGTCGACGTTCGGGTAAGGAAAATTAAAAGAAAAATGCTTGGCACTTGAATGATCAATGTATCGTAATACCTAAATCATTTTTATAAAATAAATACTAATTAAGGTCTTGAAATATATACCCAAATCAAGTTCTAATTACCGTATCATAAGACACCCTCAATTAATCCAGAATGAAAGTAGAATGGCATATTATGCAAAAGCTGTTTAAAGCTCAAAAATAAATCATATACGGATGGAATTGACTAAAAGTGTTTCATTTTACATGTTTAACTATTTTTACTAAATCATTGCTTTTAAGGATATCACAAAAAACATTTTTCAAGTTTATTTGGATTTCACTTATTTACTTAATTATTTTCCGAAAACGTATATTTATAATTTGGTTTATCAAAAATTGTTTAAATTTTTGGTGTCTTGTTACAAAAATTAATGGTTAAGTGATATTTTTTTAAACTTTAAATTTGGACCTTTTTAGCAAAGTATCAAATATGCTACCCCATCCCCACACTTAAAATTCACATTGTCCTCAATGTGATTAATAATTTAAAACAGGAAAAGGTAACAAAATAACTCCCCTAAATACAATGAATTGGACACTTGTACTCGGTACCCATAATCACCTTAAATTGCAAGAATCCTTGGGATCACCAAAAATATCATCAATTTATTAAAAATATTAAAATCCTAAACACAAAAAATAAAATAAAAGGACATAAATTAAAAGATAGATTGACACGAAACAGCTGTGCCCCGACCCCCAAAGTGATACAGTTTTTCAAGGGCTTTATGGCGAGATATCCCCCACTCATGATACACCCGGTTCCGGATATACGTTACATCGTTGCTCAGGTCATCGAATCGGGAATGTAGATTTTTTACTTGGTTGAATGCTTGTTGTGCATATTCAAATAATCACCTTGCATGGTTACTGGTGGTTTGGATTGCTTCATAAAGGTCTAACATAATCGGGAATTCCACCAGCGTGTGAAATGGAAGCCCCAGATTCTTCATGCTGTGTCAACATATGGAGGTCCATGATCATTTCTTCAGGATCCACCGGATCCCAGATTTGTCCCTTTCTGTCCATAAACCTCGACTGTCCATTTGGTAGGTTTGTTATCATGTCCATACTCGTGCAAATACTCAAATCCAATAATCCTAGCATCACTGCTTCAGTTCCCTCCGGGTTACACCTATAGCTCTCGTATAGGTTCAAGATCCAACTTTCTCCAAACATGGGTATTGAAGCACCTATAGTTGCATTCCTAGTAAACAAGTTAAAAACAAATACCAACATTGCATGGCAGATGATTCAACATACAATATAAATGAGTAAGTCTCTCAAACTAACGACTCCCTCGCTTTGACCAAGAGTTGTTATCGAATAGCTAAGTAGACGGTGTGTGTAACGTAGCAGCGGGTCTCGTATCTGACTGCTTTTAGTTTTACTCGAGTTGAACAACCCTGTTTGAATTCTCTCCTAGAATGCTTTTCGCATGGCACTACTCTCTGCGTCTTTACTTTCCTTGTATAGAAAAGTATGGTATGTTGGCATTCCAGATATTGCGTCCTCCTCCATTTCTTGTTCTGTATAGATACCTAGATATACACAGAACAAGGTGATCGATATTTTTCGCCGATGAAATTGCTTGATCATCCTACGAATCAGAGTCTTTTATGCTAAATCTAAAAGATGCCAAAAATTCGAGAGTCAGTTTATAAATAGATGGTTTGTTTTATGAAAACAGATGTTTCCACTAAACAGTCAATAAATTATTATATCTTTCTAGCTGTCCGACAACCGCCAATGTTTCTTCATCGACTTATACATTTGATTTTTCGGCCCTCTGTAACAGTCTTTGCAACCTGTCACAACACCACCTTTCATGACTTCCCTCAAATTGTACAAGGAATAATTCATGATCCTGAAATTTATGCAAATAACTTAAACTATACAAAACAAATTTCTGAAACAGTTTTATTATGTTAGTGACAGACATGGGTTTCACGAGACATCACACTACATTTGTATAGCTCAAGTTTAAAAATAGTTAAAAGTTTGATATTCAAGAAAAACTATCAAAAAATAGGGGTGTGCTTCATGAAACATGGGGGTGCGGTTAAATTTTAAGGTGTAAATTTGACTCGAGCACGCGTGGTTTTGTTTGTAAATGTAAGGCCCCGTTCCCGGGATGCTTACAGCTGGCCATTCATCGCTCTTAAAACATATGATTAAATGGCTTTACTAAATCATTGCTGTAACACCCTCAATCTCATAACCATAATATAATAAGGAGGGTGCTACTAGTTGGGTTATTATAACAACTCAGAGACTACAAATGCAGCGGAATTTTATATATTAAAAACTGTTTACATCGTTAACAATATTTACAAGACATTATCCGACATTTCAAAACTTTTTAAACTTCAAGTACTTCATTCCCAAAACCCAACATTTGTGGCCAGTATCATACACCATAACCGGAAGCTAACTCTGTGGGGGACCATCACGAGCACCTCTATTACTACCTGGCATGCATTAGAAAACAAACACAAAATCAGATAAACTGGTGAGTTCTAACATACACCACATTTCAATGGTAACAATTCATCAACTGTTATCACACCGAATGATCCACACACACATTCATCAGTCCATTTATTTATCCCAGTATTGATATGCATATCGAATACCCACAAGGTATTTATGGACATCTTTTATCAGTTTTTAATTTGGTGGGTGAAACCTCCACCTCACGCGTTGACGGGTCAAACCTCCGTCTATAATTTGGTGGGTTAAACCTCCACCTCGCACGAAGACGGGTCAAACCTCCGTCTATAATTTGGCGTTGACGGGTCAAACCTCCGTCTATAATTTGGTGGATCAGACCTCCACCTCGCCATTAACCACAATTTACCACTTTTAACTCATATTCACATCTTTATTTATTTATATGCATGCCAGTGCCCGATTTTTGTCAAACAACATTTATCAAACGACGTTAACACATAAAAATTAGAACTCACCTTAATGTTTCCAACAAGTGGTTATCAATCCAAATATGCCAGGGCAACTAAAACTTCTCTTTCTCAAAGCAAATCTAAAACAATAACCCTAACTTAGTCAAATTTCCCCTAGCTGACCACTTTACACGACTAAGGCTATGCGACTGGACTCATTCGTATGATTGAACATGCGGCTGAGCTTAATCATACGAATGGACCATACGACAGAGGTGCGAATGAGCTATAACAGGGTTTGTGCGAATGACCTCCATTCGTGCGATTGGTGCATGCGATTGAACTTCAGTCGCACGTTTGAACAATGCGATTGACTCAGTCGCACGAATGGGTCATGCGACTGGGCTCATTCGCTTGAAACGGATCAGCAGCTGTGTTCTTGACATATTTGATCCAAAAACTCGAGTATTAACCGTTCAGACTATACCATATTCATATCAGAACCTGTACACCTCATTTACAACCGTTTCAGGTCCTTATTTCATCCAATTTCACAAAAACTAGGGCCCGAACCTTCACTTTTCAGTTTAACAGAAAGATTGAACAGAAACTCTGATTAAAACATGTTTTTGGATCAATTCCCACCACCCACACAGTTTAACATATTCAAAAATCGATCCGTACCAAGCAAAACTTACCTAAACGGAGCTAGTTTGATCGATTGGGCAAGAACAGGGTGTTTGGGTTCGTGAGGAGCAAGAGAATGAGGTTACAGCAGATAAAATCTGCCTTCAACACCCTTTAACCGCCCTACTTATCCTAAATGCTTATTTTTAGCCGACATACTCAATCGCACTACTGGCTTATCCTACTTATCCTAAATGCTTATTTCAACACCCTTTAACCGCCCTACGATTGAGCCCATACGCCCGTCATTCGTGCGATTGAGCTTCATTCGCTCGTATGGCATGCGACTGAACACTAATTTTAATTAAATAAATAAATTTTGAACTTTTGGATGTTACAAGTCTACCCACCTTATTTAGGGTTTCGTCCTCGAAACCTGACTAAAACAAATGAGGGTAGTTCCGTCTCATCTCTTCTTCTGGTTCCCAGGTCGACTCAGATCCTTGGCGATGTGCCCACGGCACCCGGACTAAGCTAATGCTTTTATTTCTAAGTTTCTTCTCCTTATGATCCATAATGGCCACAGGTTGTTCAACATAATTGAGCTTCTCATCAACCTCAATATCATATAATGGTACATATTGAGTTTCATTAGCTAAACACTTCCGTAACTGAGAGACGTGGAAGGTTGGATGAATAGCACTTAGTTCTTCAGGCAAGTCCAACCTATACGCCACGTACCCCACTTTCTCCACTATTTGGAAAGGTCCAATAAAACGTGGACTTAACTTGCCCCTCTTTCTGAATCGAATAATGCCTTTCCATGGAGAAACTTTCAACAAAACAAAATCCCCAACTTTAAATTCTAATGGTTTTCTTCTACGATCTGCATACGATTTATGCCTGCTTTTCGCTTCTCTAATACGATTTCTGACTACTTCAAACTTTAACATTGTTTCTTCAACTATTTCACTATTCCCCAATTCACGTTGCCCCATGTCTCCCCAATAAAGTGGAGTTCTGCACTTTCTTCCGTACAACATCTCAAACGGGGACATTTGAAGGGTAGCTTGATAACTGTTGTTGTATGCAAATTCAGCTAATGGAAGATGATTATCCCAGCTACCTCTAAAATCAATACTACATGCCCGTAGCATATCTTCCAATGTCTGAATAGTTCTTTCACTTTGACCATCTGTTTGGGGATGATAGGCTGTACTAAAGTAAAGTCTAGTTCCCATGGCTTCGTGAAATTTTCTCCAATACCTAGAAGTAAATCTAGCATCTCTATCAGACGTGATACTTTTCGAAACTCCATGCAATCTAATTATTTCCTTAGTAAAGACATCAGCTAACTTTTCCACCGAATAAGTTTCCCGTATTGGTAGAAATAAAGCACTTTTGGTTAGCTGATCTACCACTACCCAAATAGTATCATAACCTTTTGGTGTACGGGGCAACTTCGTTATAAAATCCATAGTCAGATCGTCCCACTTCCAAACTGGAATAGCTAATGGCTGCAACAATCCATAAGGTTTCTGATGTTCAGCTTTTACTTGGGCACAAGTCAGACATTTATTTACATACTGCATCACATTAAATTTCATTCCTGGCCACCAGTAATCATGCTTTAAATCTTGATACATTTTAGTCATGCCTGGGTGAATGGAATACCTAGATTTGTGAGCTTCATCAAGTACCATATCACGTAAAGCCAACGGAACCCACATTCGACCAAATCTGATTTTAACACCATAACTATTTTCTTCTAAATATTTTTCTTGACCAACCATTCTTTCTCTCTTAATATTTTCTTCTTTTAATGTTTCCAATTGGGCTTCTCTCAGCTGTTGCATAAAATCAGGAATAATCACAAGTTTATACGCCTTAACCTTAATCGGTTCGTTCTTCTCCTTTCTGCTCAATGCATCAGCAACCACATTTGCTTTTCCGGGGTGATACAAAATTTCACAATCATAATCTTTGATTAACTCTAACCATCGCCTTTGTCTCATATTCAAATCTTTTTGCTCAAAGAAGTATTTCAGGCTCTTATGATCAGTAAAGATGGTACATCTCACTCCATATAAGTAATGTCGCCATATCTTAAGAGCAAAAGCTACAGCTGCTAATTCTAAATCGTGGGTTGGGTAATTAACTTCATGGGTCTTCAGCTGTCTAGAAGCATAAGCAATAACTCTCCCACGTTGCATTAAAACACACCCCAATCCCTGATACGATGCATCAGAATATATTACTAAATCCTCTACACCTTCTGGTATTGCTAATATTGGGGCTTGTGTCAATCGATTCTTCAGTTCCTGAAAAGCAGCTTCCTGTTCCTTATTCCATTCATACTTAACGTCCTTTCGAGTTAATTTCGTCAACGGAGAAGCAATTTTGGCAAAGTCTTGAATAAATCTTCTATAGTATCCTGCCAGTCCTAAGAAACTACGAATTTCTGAAGGACTTATAGGAATTCCCCAGTTCACCACAGCTTCAATCTTTGCAGGGTCCACCAATATTCCATCCGCATTCACCACATGACCCAAAAATTGCACTTCCCTTAACCAAAATTCACACTTCGAGAATTTTGCGTACAACTTATTCTTCCTCAAGGTTTCGAATACTTCTCGAATGTGACAAGCATGATCTCCTTCATTCTTAGAATAGATCAAAATATCATCTATAAATACAATTACCGATTTATCCAACATCGGTTTACATACTCTGTTCATCAAATCCATGAATGCAGTAGGAGCATTCGTTAATCCGAATGACATCACCAAAAATTCATAATGCCCATATCGCGTACGAAAAGCTGTCTTTGGTATGTCTTCTTCTCTTACCTTCAACTGATGATACCCGGATCTAAGATCTATCTTTAAGAACCAATTAGCACCTTGGAGTTGATCAAACAAATCATCTATACGAGGTAATGAGTATTTATTCTTAACAATTAATTTATTTAGCTCTCTATAATCTATACACATCCTTAAACTGCCATCCTTCTTCTTTACAAATAGAACAGGGGCACCCCACGGCGAAGAGCTGGGTCGGATAAAACCCTTGTCTAATAATTCCTGTAATTGCTTCAGGAGTTCCTTTAACTCAGCCGGTGCAAGTCTATAAGGGGTCTTAGCGACAGGTTTTGCCTCAGGTATTAAATCAATTCTAAACTCAATTTCTCTATCAGGAGGTATACCGGGTAGATCCTCAGGAAATACATCAGGAAAATTACAAACTACTGGAACATCTTCTAATTTCTTCGTCTTCTTAGCAGTATCAACTACATATGCCAAAAATGACTCGCAACCCCTACTCAATAATTTCTCAGCCTTAATCATAGATATGACTTTCACCACATTATCATGATTATCACCAAAAACCGTTACCAAATTACTATCTAGTGATCGCAACACAATCATCTTTCTTTTGCATATTATCTGAGCCTCAAACGTAGATAACCAGTCCATTCCCAATACTACATCAAAACCCCCTAATTTCATCATATGTAACCTAGCAGGAAATTTTACACCTTCTAGTTCGACAAAACAATCATCTATTACCTCACTAACAACTATAAATTCATTAGAGGCAGTTTCTACTGAAAAGGCAACATCTAGCTTTGATGGTTTAACTTTTATTAAGGCATGAATTTTATTGATATAAAACTTCTATTGGCCCCCGAATCAAATAGAACTCTAGCAGGTACATCATTAACAAGAAACGTACCCGACACAACATCCGGTAATGCCTTAGCCTCCTCCGTAGTCATTGTAAATGCTCTCCCCGCAGTACCGCTACTACCACTCATGTTGACTTTACTCGGTCCTTCCACTGCACGAATAGGAACCGGTCTAGGTCTAAGCTTTGGACATTCAGATTTCATATGTCCCATCTCCCCGCATCCATAACACCGAAGTTCTGGACATCTGGAAACAAAATGTCCAGGTTTCCCGCATTTACGACATGCTGGGTGATTCAGTCTACATTCCCCTCTATGAAACTTCCCACATCTATTACACCGAGGAGGGGGACCTACAAAACCCCTAGCATTAAACTTTCTCTTCTGCGGCCCACTCTGTCCATACATAGGCCTAGAACTCAGTAAAGTTTCCTGGCGACTAACCACTTCTTCTTTCATCGCAGGTTTCTCGGACTCAGCAACTTCCTCATACATAGCCGCGGCCAAATTCACCGTGGCTTGGTAAGTAGAAGGAGAATTTGACTTAACCAGCATTCTCACTGTAGGAGGTAATCCCTGAATGTACCTAGTAATCCTCTTTGTCTCAGGAGTTACTAAATGAGGTACCAAGCGCGCCATTTCTTCAAATCTAGAAGTATACTCTTTATGACTTAAACTGCCTGCTTGAAATTGCAAAAACTTGATCTCAATTCTGTCCATCTTGCCTTTCGGACAGAACTTTTCTATCACCAGTTCTTTAAAAGTTTCCCACATCATCTGACTTACGACGGCCTCACCCATGGCTTGTTCCACTGTATCGCACCAGTACAAGGCTTCTGCTTGAAAAGAATGCACTGCAAAGCCCACCTTCTGATCTTCCTTGCATCTACTAAGTTTAAACGCTGCTTCCATCTCTCGTAACCATTTATAAGTTACTACTACATCCTTCTGGCCTTCAAACTTAGGCGAGTCACATTCCTTAAAATGCTTATATGATATTGGTTTCTCCACTACAGGCTCAACAATAACAGGTGGTGGAGTTGGTTGGGAAGATGATTCACCACCTTTCCTAAGGTCACTAAACATTTCAGGTAAGGTAGTACGCAACACTCGGGCGACTTCATCACCTATAGTTGCCTTAATTTCATCACCTGAGATCCTAGCTTCAAGTCTAGAATTTGTATTACTGGTTTCCTCCATCTACGATCAGAAATAAATCATAATCAAATAATGAGTGATACCAGGATGCTGCATATAATGTAAATTGCTCATAACATTGGCCAGGTGTTATCAATTATTTACTTAATCACACCATCCTGCCTCTTCTCATTATCCTTTCACAGTTTATTTCTAACCCTATCTAAACCACAGAATCATGCATACACATAATACTAATCCTTTAATTCAAACAATCACTTTCATTCAACACTTGACTGAATTATCACTAACAATTAAATACTCATCCACACAATACCTCACCCCACCTCCGGTCATAGATACTGGCACTTCCCACATTTTCAGTTAAAGTTTGAAACAATCAAATGTTCAAATCTCTTTAATTAAGGCTCTGATACCAACTTGTAACACCCTCAATCTCATAACCATAATATAATAAGGAGGGTGCTACTAGTTGGGTTATTATAACAACTCAGAGACTACAAATGCAGTGGAATTTTATATATTAAAAACTGTTTACATCGTTAACAATATTTACAAGACATTATCCGACATTTCAAAACTTTTTAAACTTCAAGTACTTCATTCCCAAAACCCAACATTTGTGGCCAGTATCATACACCATAACCGGAAGCTAACTCTGTGGGGGACCATCACGAGCACCTCTATTACTACCTGGCATGCATTAGAAAACAAACACAAAATCAGATAAACTGGTGAGTTCTAACATACACCACATTTCAATGGTAACAATTCATCAACTGTTATCACACCGAATGATCCACACACACATTCATCAGTCCATTTATTTATCCCAGTATTGATATGCATATCGAATACCCACAAGGTATTTATGGACATCTTTTATCAGTTTTTAATTTGGTGGGTGAAACCTCCACCTCGCGCGTTGACGGGTCAAACCTTCGTCTATAATTTGGTGGGTCAAACCTCCACCTCGCGCGTTGACGGGTCAAACCTCCGTCTATAATTTGGCGTTGACGGGTCAAACCTCCGTCTATAATTTGGTGGGTCAGACCTCCACCTTGCCATTAACCACAATTTACCACTTTCAACTCATATTCACATCTTTATTTATTTATATGCATGCCAGTGCCCGATTTTGTCAAACAACATTTATCAAACGACATTAACACATAAAAAGGGCAATTAGAACTCACCTTAATGTTTCCAATAAGTGGTTATCAATCCAAATATGCTAGGGCAGCTAAAACTTCTCTTTCTCAAAGCAAATCTAAAACAATAACCCTAACTTAGTCAAATTTCCCCTATCTGACCACTTCACTCGACTAAGGCTATGCGACTGGACTCATTCGTATGATTGAACATGAGACTGAGCTTAATCGTACGAATGGACCATACGACAGAGGTGCGAATGAGCTATAAAAGGGTTTGTGCGAATGACCTCCATTCGTGCGATTGGTGCATGCGATTGAACTTCAGTCGCACGTTTGAACAATGCGATTGACTCAGTCGCACGAATGGGTCATGCGACTGGGCTCATTCGCTTGAAACGGATCAGCAGCTGTGTTCTTGACATATTTGATCCGAAAACTCGAGTTTTAACCGTTCAGACTATACCATATTCATATCAGAACCTGTACACCTCATTTACAACCGTTTCAGGTCCTTATTTCATCAAATTCACAGAAACTAGGGCCCGAACCTTCACTTTTCAGTTTAACAGAAAGATTGAACAGAAACTCTGATTAAAACATGTTTTTGGATCAATTCCCACCACCCACACAGCTTAACATATTCAAAAATCGATCCGTACCAAGCAAAACTTACCTAAACGGAGCTAGTTGATCGATTGGGCAAGAACAGGGTGTTTGGGTTCGTGAGGAGCAAGAGAATGAGGTTATAGCAGATAAAATCTGCCTTCAACACCCTTTAACCGCCCTACTTATCCTACATGCCTATTTTTAGCCGACATACTCAATCGCATGACTGGCTTATTCGCACGACTCAATCGTACGATTGAGCCCATACGCCCGTCATTCGTGCGATTGAGCTTCATTCGCTCGTATGGCATGCGACTGAACACTAATTTTAATTTAATAAATAAATTTTGAACTTTTGGATGTTACAATTGCAGCAGAAACAATCAAACTGACATCTCATTTCATCATAAAAGCTTTTACAAAATAATACATTGTTAATCAATTACAAAATTTATATTGTTGCATTACATCACAAAAGCATTATATAAATGGATGCCATCCAAAAGAGAGCTGAGTAGCCGCCTCTTGTGATCCTCAGCAACATTACCTGCCAACTGGAAACACATAAAAAGTCAGCGTTTCTGAGTGAGTTCTAGTTTTACAATAAAGCGTACTTTTCTTTTATTAAAACCGTTTCTTTACTTTCATGCACCATACGTACACATTGATAATATCATTATTATCTTCATCAGTCATTGCTTTCGTTCATTTGACTTACATCATTTATTATCTTTCACTTCTATTTAGATCCTGTCAAGCTTTACCCTCTTCATGGCACGCAGCCATGATTACTGAGGTCGAGTGACAAGGATCCCATTTCGTGCTTTATCATTATGTTTCTTCCATTCATTACGTTCATATGTTTACTCTTTATCTTTTGTTCATTCATCATACTTTCTTGTTATTCTTACTCTTTCATCATTACCTCTTTTCTTCCAACCCCCATAAGCCTTACCCTTTTGTTTCATGGTACTGGACCTAGGCCTTTCATAGACCTTCTATAACGGTATGACGCACCTCTTGGCCATAGTACCTAAGGTAAGGAATACCCTTCTGTTTCGTGGTACTGGACCTAGGCCTATCATAGACCTTCTATAACGGTACGCCGCACCTCCTGGCCATAGTACCTAAGGTAAAGTTTAGGTGTGCCATTGCCATGTGCAATACCCTTCTGTTTCATGGTACTGGACCTAGGCCTATCATAGACCTTCTATAACGGTGCACCACACCTTCTGGCCACAGTACCTAGGATATGCAGCAATGGTTCTATACAAATGTTCAATCCTAGTGTCAAGCTTTACCCTCTTCATGGCACACAACCGCGATTACTGAGGTCAAAAGACAAGGATTCCATTTCGAGTCTGTTGCAACAACAAGGTCGATGACCTCCTATATTTGCTTGCAAGCCTTTCTTACTCTCATTCTTTATTAATGCATGCATTCTTTCATTACGTTCCTCTTTCATTATCTTTCACTTTACGTTACATAATACTTTCGTTTCAATCTTTAACATAACACGTAAAGCCACGGGAAAGATAAACATTCATCATAATAAGGAACATCAACATACACAGTTAGCATTATCATACAGGGCAACAACATACGTACATAACATACATCATGCATAATCATGCAACATCATCATCATGGCCAACATAACCTCTAAGACCTCGATGGTCCCCTTACGTGTACCTATGGGAGCTGCCATGTCAAAACTTACATCTGCACTTTTCCCCGAAAGTCAATAGTTAAACTATGCTTCTCCTCAGGTACAACAACTCTATTTGGGCGTATGGACACCCTTCAGTCGTATGGCCTCCATGCGACTGAACATCATGCGAATGGACCTATGCGGATGAACACCAATGCGGATGAACACCCAATCGTGCGAATGGACCTCATGCGGTTGAACACTATACGAATGGACCTTATACGAATGGACCTCATACGGATGAGCTTAATGCGGATGGGCACCTCTGCGACTGGGCTCTCAATCGTATGACCCCATTCGACTGGACCCCCAGTCATGTGACTGGACCTTAGTCATATGAATGAACTCCAATCTCACCTCAAACAGCCGAACGGCCTCCAGTCGGTCGCCTAGCCCTAGCTGATGCAGAATGCAGTTCACCCCGAACCCAATCTGCCATTTTTGACCTCCAAGCTCATCCAAACCCATTCTAAGCCCAAATCAACCATCCTCAACCTTGGGAATGCATACTACAACACCATTCAAGCACACACAAGCCTGAAAACATACTCCAAATGCATCACACGCAAACACACCCAAATGGGTCAAACACACACATACAAAAACGGGTTTACTATGTGTTCCAGCCCCAAGTCAGTTGAAAACGAGTAAAATAGGGGTCCTAGAACTCACACAAACTACTAGAAGAAGAAGAGCTTCGTCTAGACCCGCTACACGATGATTTTGCACACTTAAATCCACCCGAACCAACTCTTTTTATCTCTTTTCTTTCTTTCTCTCTTCTTTCTCTCTTCTTGCTGAATTTTGGAGATGTGGGGAGGGTGTGGGCTGCCCTCCCCTCTTATTCTCCTTCTCTTCTGAACTTTCTCGCATTATGGCAAGTTTGGTCCCCCGACTTTGAACTTTATTTCTTTTTCCTCTTTCGTCGGCTTCAAGGAAAATATCCGGGTGCTAGAGTAAAGCTTTGATTAAGCGTGGGTTTAACATTTTCTTGCTTGAAAAACCAAAGATTACACATGTATCATTCAAGTTACTCAAAATACATATAAAGTGTTAACATCACTTGTTTAATAATTTAGACTATTGTAATTTGAATGTGTTTAACAGTTATTCAACCGCGAATTACGAAGATAGTCATGTTAACAATAATGAAAAAGCATAAACAATAATAAACTGGCTAAAACAATCATTAACAAACTAATTAACTACAAATATAAACATGATAAGAAGGCTTAAAGTATTAATCATTCCATAAAACATTAATTACAAGGTTTTATATATAATGGTTAGGATTTCGGTTGTTTAAAGACCTAATCACCTAACCACATGTAAATAACCATTACTATAACTATGAATTAGCAATACTAACCTCTTGAACAACCAAACTTGAAAAGAAATGGAAGAAGTATTGAAAATAAGAAAGAAAAATGAAATATGTGGTGAAAATTGAAGTGGATACGGGACTTTGCAGGCATGAATTCGGTTTATATCAACTAGAATTGATGGGCAACAAGACAAAAGCCTGAAATAAGACAGACCATGTCATGGCTTGTCGGTCACGGGGGTGTGCCTCCCTTATGTAACTAGGTTCTAGTTTTCATTGCTCTATTTTTCTACGTTGCGCATTACATTATTTTCCAGGGAAAGTTCTATCACTTCCAACTCACCAGAAAAGTTATAAAAGTAGTCCTAGAGTTAATCAAATCAAGCTTAATGACACTTACATTTCCTAAGGTCTTAAGGTTACATGATACGTTAAAGTCGAGAGTCTAATATTGCAAAATTGTACTTTTAACAGGCGCTAGCTCACATAACACATCGTGAAATACTTTTACAAGAAGCCTCCACACATTTCATGTGGAAGATTCATGATGGGATAGTGTGAAGTGCGGTTGCTTAATTCCGCAAGCTGAAGGTTAACGGAAACGAGTTTTTCACCCATCTCTTGAACTTTTTGGATGAGTTTAGCTTGGCGTTGGAATGCGATTAGGATCATCTCAGTCAATTGCTTGATCAGTTCATGCCGCTTAAAGAAATATTCTTGCATTGTCAGCTCTCGCGTTTCAGAACGCGGTTTATTCGCAGAATTCCAGCTTGAACTTCTGTAACTTGATTCTTTCTTTTTTGATGTTTTTAAACAGAAATTGGTGTGATGAAAGCCTGGAAAAAGTGTGGTAAAAAGTGTGGTATTTATATACAGGTCGGGAAAGTTGATCACTAGGGCGTGATTGGTCAGACAAGGCCCCGTGTTTGTCAGAATTCGTCTTAAATTCGACTTGCAACCTCTTAGAGTCGTCAGCGGAGATCATGGAAAATTTTTATCAGAGACACGGGGGTGTGCTTAATGGGGCACGGCCCCATGATTGGGCTTCTAAGGTCCAACAAAAAGTTAAAAATAAAAAAGTTAAAAAATTAAGAAAAACCTATGTACAGGTGTTGCGTTTATGTTTTGGGTCTTCGGCGCGACCCTTCCCCACACTTAGTTTTTATTATGGCGGAGGTGTAATTCCTATGAGAAAATATTTGTTGGTCCATCGGTTTACGGTTTCAAACATGACCATTTACTTTGAAACTTAAACCGTCGTGGTTTTCAATTTTGATGACACCATTTGGAAAAACGTCTTTAATTGTGTATGGTCCGGAACAACGTGATTTTAACATTCCAAGATACAAATGTAAATGAGAGTTATACAGTAGGACATGTTCTCCCACATGAAATCGTTTATTTTTTTTGAATCAAGAATCATGAAATTTCCTTGTCTTTTCCTTGTAAACCTTGGCGTTTTCATATGCTTGTTCTCTCAGTTCCTTTAATTCATGAATTTGTAGAAATCGATTTTTACCTTTAATGTTTTGGTCTAGGTTTGTTGTTTTAAGTTCCCAATAGGCCTTGTGTTAGAGTTCAACAGGTAGATGACATGACTTTCCATTAACCAGTATGAACGGTGTTGTGCCAATAGGAATCTTATAGGTTGTTCAAAAAGCCCATAATGCATCATCTAGCTTGGTAGACCAATCCTTGTTATTTTGACCTATGATTTTCTCAATGATTCGTTTCATGCCTCGATTAGTGACTTTAGCTTGCCCATTCACTTGTGGATGATAAGCAGTTGTAAAGCGATGACGCACGCCATAAGGCGTCATTGCTCTCTCGGGCTGGTTGTTACAGAAATGCATTCCTCTGTCATTGATTAAAGCTTTTGGAGAACCAAAACAAAAGAATAGTTTCTTAAGGAATCTGACAACATTTCTTGCATCATTAGTGGGTAGGGCTTGAGCTTCCGTCCATTTTGAGACATAATCGACTGCTACCAAGATGTAATGAATATCAAAGGACACCGGGAATGGCTCCATGAAATCAATACCCATATATCTAATACCTCACATATTTGAATGGGTTTCCACCACATCTCATCCCGTGTTAAGATATTGGTTTCTCTTTGACATGCATCACAGGTGTGTACCATGTTTTGAGCATCCTTAAAGATTATGTGCTAGTAAAATCTAGAGTCAAAGACTTTCTTAGCTGTTAGGGTTGCCCCATGGTGTCCTCCTGTGGGTCCTTGATGACAGTTCCTTAGAATTTGTTCCGCTTTAAATCCGTATACGCATCTTCAGATAAGTTGGTTTGTACCGATTCTGAATAGATACGGTCTTGCTAATAGTAATGCCTAATATCAGCAAACAATTTCTTATTTTTCTAATAAGTCATTCCTTTGAGGAGGATTCTGCTTGCCAAGTGATTTGCAAAATCAACAAAGCAAGGATGTTCATCGATTAAAGATTGGATGTGCATAAGGAATTTGTGGGAAAATTGTCTTTATTTTGGATTCCTCATATTCTGAAGGACTTGAATCTTCAAGACGCGAGAGATGATCGACCGCTAGATTCTCTACTCCTTTCTTATCACGAATTTCAATTTCGAATTCTTGAAGCAGAAGTATCCAACGAATCAGTCTTGGCTTTCCATCTTGTTTGTTGAATGGATAACAAAGGGCTGCAGGATCGGTGTAAACAATTTTTTAAAGGATTAGATACGAGCGAAATTTGTCAAATGTGAAAACTACCGTAAGAAGCTCTTTCTCAGTGGTGGTTTAGTTTTCTGTGCATCGTTTAGGGTTTTGCTCACATAGTAAATTGGATGGAATTGCTTGTGTTTCTTTTGGCCTAACACGGCTCCTACCGTGAAATCGCTTGCATCACTCATGAGTTCAAATGGTAGTGTCTAGTCAGGGGAAACCATGATCGGAGCTGTTACTGGTCTTTCTTTCAGCAAATTGAATGCACTAGTTCATTCGTTGGTAAATATGAATTTTGTGTCTTTCTCGAGGAGTTGAGTCATTGATCGTGTGATTTTTTAGAAATCTTTGATGAAACGTCAGTAGAATCTTGTATGACCTAGGAAGCTTCTGATTGCTTTCATTATTGTGGGATGTGGATGTTTGGAAATAGTGTCAATTTTGGCTTGATCAACCTTAAGCCATGCTTGAGATATTTTATATCCTAACACTATTCTTTCGGTAACCATGAATTGACGCTTTTCCCAATTTAAAACAAGGTTAGAATCTTCACATCTAACCAACATCTTTTCGATATTTTCAAGACATTGCTCAAATGAGTTCCCAAAGATGGAGAAGTCATCCATGAAAACTTTCATTGAGTGTTCGATCATGTTATGAAAGATTGCTACCATGCATCTTTGAAATATGGCCAGGGCATTGCACAATCCAAAATGCATTCGCTGATAAGCAAATGTGCCATATGGACTCATCTTCTTTTGATCTTCAGGAGCAATAGGAATTTCGAAATAACCAGAGAAACAATCAAGAAAACAATAGAACATTTTTCCAAGATAATCTCTCAAGCATTTGGTCGATAAAAGGCAGAGGAAAGTGATATTTCCTTGTGGCATCGTTGAGTTTATGATAGTCCATGTAAACTGTCCATCGTGTAATCGTACGAGTTAGAATAAGCTCATTATTCTCGTTAGTTACAACACTCATTCTTCCTTTCTTTGGAACAACTTGGATGGGACTGACCCAAGGTGAATCAGAAATAGGGTAAATCAAACCGGCATCTAGCAGTTTGAATACCTCTTTCTTCACAACCTCTTGCATGCTTAATTTTAAACGTCTTTGAGGCTGAGTGACCGATTTAAAGTTCAAATATCAGTATTTTATGAGTGCAAAAGGGTGGATTGATTCCCTTAATGTCCATGATTTTCCACACAATTGCTTATTTATATGCCTTAAGCACATTGAGTAACTTGTTTTTCTTATCATTTGATAAGGCGGACGAGATGATTACAGTAAGTTGAGACGTGTTTTCAAGAAAGACATATTCAAGATAAGATGAAAGTTCCTTGAGTTTGAAAACCGAGGATCTTTGATAGATGGTTTGGCTTTAAGTTCTGGTTCTTGTTCGATGATCTTGAAAGCTTCTTGATGAGATGATGTTTCATCAACTTTTGATTCTGAAATGATTTGATTTTCACAAATGGGTTCGGTTGTTCAGACTTCTATTAATTGAGTGTTGCAAGCTTCATTTTTCAAGAGACTTTCATAAATGATAGCTTATGATTGAATCGCAAATATTAATGTAATAGAGTGAGTCATCATGATGTTGAGAATGTTTCATAGACTGTCATATGTCAAATGTCACTTCCTACTCATCCACTCGAAGCATAAGTTTGCTGGTGCAAACATCAATGAGAGCTCGAGCGGTTGCTAAGAAAGTTCGACCTAGAATAAGAGAAACATTCTTATCCTCATCCATGTCAAGGATCACAAAGTCAATAGGAAATATGAATTTGTTGATTTTAACTAAAAGGTTTTCAACAATGCCCCTCGGATATTTTACAGAACGATCAGCTAACTGGATGCTCATACGCATAGGCCTAGATTCACCTTAATTTAACCTTTCGAAAACCACATAAGGCATAAGGATAATGCTAGCACCTAATTCAGCTAACGCGTTACTAAAAGAAAGATTTCCTATTAGGCAAGGTATGGTGAAGGTTCCTGGATCAGTTATCTTTTGAGGTAGTTTGTTTTGAAGAACTGGAGAGCATTCCTCATTTAACACTACATGTGATAACTCTTCCAGTTTTCTTTTCTTTGACAACACACCCTTAAAAAACTTAGCATAATTTGGCATTTGGGCTAAGGTTTCCACCAATGACAAATTGATGTGGAGTTGTTTGACCAGCCCTAGGAATTTTCCATATTGTGCCTCCATCTTTTGTTGTCTCAAACGTCCTGGATATGGATGTGGTGGAACATAAGGTAGTGGTGGTACGTATTTCTTTTCTGGTTCTTCAATAACAACAGGTTGCTTTTACTTATCACTTGCATCACTTGGAGTTTCGGTTTAATGTATTTATTCAAGGATGGGTTGTAATGTAGTTGCATCACCTTGAGTGGTTTGCCACTCCTTGTGGTGATGGCTTTTACTTATGTGTTGAGGTTTGTTGCAGTGTTGCTAGGCATAAAACCTTAGGGTCTTTTAGATAGTTGTTATGCTATCTGACCTACTTGGTGTTTAATGGTTTAGAATGATGCTTTGTTGCTTTTGATGTCAGCCTTGTTTCTTTGGAACCTCTCCTCATTTCTTCATCAGATTTCCGGATGTATTCAACTATGTTTGTGTGGTTATCAACAATTTTTCTAACAAGTCTTCTATTGATGATGCTCCATGGTCTTGGTTTCTACTTCTTGAACCTTTGTATGGTGGTTTATGTTATTGGTGGGGTGGCTTTCAGTTGAATCCATGTAAGGCCCCGTTCCCGGGCACCTCACAGTTGGTCATTCATCGCACATAAGTCATACAATATACGTTTATCTAAAACATCGCGGCGGAAATCAATTCAAACCATTTCATATAATTATAACTGCATTTGCAAAATAATACATCATTGTTAGATTACAAAACATCACTTGTGGCGTTACATCACAAAAACAATATCGTAATATAAAATGGATGCCGTCCAAAATAATCCAAGTAGCTGTCCTCGTGCCATCCTCAGCAACTCTTACCTGCCAACTGGAAAATACATAAAAGTCAGCGTTACTGAGTGAGTTCTAGTTTTATATAAAAATGTAGCATACTTTACCTTCGTTAAAACGCTTCTTTGCTTTCATATGCGATCATGCATCATACGTACAAATAGATAATATCGTTATTATCTTTCATTATCGGTTATCATCTTTCATCACCATCTTTATACTTTAATTTCATTTCATTTACATTATCTTTCATATACATTCTTTCGTTTCATACTTTACATTATCTCTTACTTTCGTTCTTATACTTTCATAACGTACTTTACATTGTTCTTTTACTTTCTTACTTTCTTACTTTCTTTCGTACGTTATGTCGTTCTTTTACTTTCGTAGGGATCGATGAACAATACCCCGAACATTGTGCACGAAGCTGGTGCTGGGTCTGTGGTAATAAAATCACGAACATTATGCACTAAGCTTACCCAGTTACCTAGGGCAAGTCATCTCTCCCTTTCATTCGAACCAATTGGCAATACCCCGAACATTATGCACGAAGCTGATGCTGGGCCTGTGGTAATTAACTCGCGAACATTGTGCACGAAGCTGACCTAGTCACCTAGGGCATACCAAAAGGTCTTGTCAATCTCAATGATTGAACCTGCATGCATCCTTCGTGTTATTAAAACCGCACATAGTTGAGCTAACGACAACGTGGTTGTGCACCTCCTTTCTATTTGCTTGCAAGCCATTCTTTCATTTATTACGTTTTATTTCACATCTTTGTTATCTTTCACTTCGTTACGTTATTCTTTACGTTCTTTCATACACTCGTCATACTACGTAAAGTAATAGCATAATATTTAACGTATTTATAATATAATATAAATGCGTTTGAATACCATTAAAAGATAACACATTATACCATGCATCAATTATACATACCATACATCCATCATACATACCATAACCCTAAATCATCCTATAATCATGCTTAAAATGGTTAATCATAGCCCATGGGTCAAATCAGGTCAAACCCTACAAATTCTGGTTTTCCTAAAAATTCAGAAATAATTCTAAGTGTTTGGGCGCGTGGGAACCATTTGGGCGTTTCCGCCCTGTTTAGGGGTTTTATAATACCCGTAAATAATAATAATAATAATAATAATAATAATAATAATAATAATAATAATAATAATAATAATAATAATAGTAATTTATAAAAGTTTATTAAACTTGAAATAAATTAAAACTTAAAGTCCAGGGGCGATTTTGTAATTTATGAAACTTGAAATTAAAAACTTTGGTCATGAAATAATAAAGGAAGAAAACCACAGGGACCATTCGTGTAATTATGTAAATCTCACAGCTTTCTCTCTCCCCCTACCCGTGTTTCCGATCAACTATTCCGGTCGGAATCCGGTCGGCTCCGGCGACCCCAAACCCACCCTAAAACTTAGTTTTAAATGCCAAAAAATATACCAAATCAATCATGTGAAGGTTTCGAGCAATACCCCACTAGAATTTTATCCTATTTGAGTGCGGTTTAAAGGAATTTCTTTTCCTACTTTTTCGGCCGACCACCCACTCCGAATCGCACTATGAACATTAATAATAGACAAAGTAATGGCACACTAACAATCATTTAATCGTTTACAACTTTCCTATGAGTTCAATTTCATCAAAATTAATCGAAAACAACACCATTCGATCTCCCTCTCGCCGCGAACCTGCAACTCAATCAAAAGCACACCTACGATCGATTTTGAACAAAATTAACAAAGGGCTATTGTTCCTTATCATGAACCGAAGCTGCATACAAGTTTAATTCGTTTATGATGGTTGTTTGGGCATGATTCGATCATCACCCGTGACCGCGAACTATTCATCAACAGGTAAACCATCAAATCAACACCATATTTACAATTAAACACACACACACACTCGATTTTAGCTAGGGATCAAAAGCCATATGATAATTTCTGTTAACAACAATGATTGATACCTCAATTTGATCGGGGATGAAACTAGGGTTCATAGGTAATTGGGGATTTTGGTTTGAAGTGGTTAAAAGGTTTTAAAACCAGTACAGACTAGGCGCAGGCGCCCTAGCCTGCTGGTTAAAGCGTAAGAGGGATGGGCAGGAGGTCACGGGTTCGAACCCGAGCCCCTGCCATATTTTTTTTTAAAGCCTTTATAAGCCTTTAAAAATTACAGAAAAAATTACCAAAAATTATAAAAATCTTTTTATAAGCTCTGTTTATTTTTACATCAACAACCTTAATTTTCTGTAATTTTATTTAAGTCTAAGCCTTATAAGATTATATAACAAGGACATTTATTTAAATTATTTTTATGGAATTCTTTTAATAAATGGTAAAAATATGATTAAACATAAAACTTATTATATAAAAGTACCCAATTAATCTCCTGTAAATTAATTTGTTAGAAACCTTAACAAGTTATATATAATATTAACAAACATTATAAATAGTTCATTTTGTTTAAAAATAAGTTTTAAATAGTTGATTAGTTCCGTATTTTTACAGCCAAATTACGGAGGCCATAACTTTTTCATAACAGATCCAAATCAGTTAAACTTTATGTCCATGACGAAGTTCGTCGAAAGACGAATCTGTTGGTATATAAAACATTGAAAAACTCATTCGTTTAGGCCTCCAAACCGTCGTTTTCGTAACAGCTAGCAGTTCTGCGCAGCTGTAAAGATCCACGTTTTTCTCATATTTCGGTAATCCAAATCAGAAACTTTTCTAAATGAAAGTTGTTCAGAACTCACTAATCTAGTAAGCTGGAGATTTTCAGAATTTTTAAACGTCGTTTAGTATTTTTAACGAGTGCGAAAAGACAGAGGCAGAACTGGAATTTTTCAAACTATAATTTGCGTTATGTTATCGTAGGTTCTCACGGCGTTAACCGAGCCTAGACTTTGTTTCTGATTATTGTCATTCGTGTATAAGGTACGGATTCCGACCTTTCCCTCTCGTAGCATGAATACCTCTCGTTCTTGATCTGTATTTTGAATTCTTAACTTAACTTGTTGGTTATTAAATCCATAAGATTATTGTTATAAGTGTTTATTGTATAGTTGATATTGTTTGCATGTGATAGCCTTTATCTGCTTTGTACTCATTGTCACATGCTCCCTAAATGATTGATTATAGCTAGTAACCTTGATTAAGGGTTATGAGCACTAGTGTAACTTATTGTGTTATATTGGCTTGATTGATTGTATCATTGACCTCTATACCCGAGCACATCCACCTATGGGGACATAGGGCGTCATTGTGGCACAAGTGACGTGCTCTATCTGTGGCAGAGCGATTAGACCACAGCGTCTCTACATTATTATTATGTGCTAAGTTGTGACACATATTGATTATTGTTAAAGGAGGCGTATGGATCGATCCTAGGATATCATTGTTATTGTTATTGGTGAGATGGTTAGGTGTGTGTGCCCACATTCCTATCTCACATATTGGTGCATTAGAACTGCAGCTAATGTACACATTGTTAATTGTTATTGTTATTGGCTCATATGGGTATTCCTTTTAGATGATCATTATCATTTGATTTTCAACTTGATCATCTCATTGTTATCATTATCGATCATTGTATTGCTATCGTTTATTTCCGTTACTGAGCATTCTTTGGCTCAGCCGTATTTTCTTTTGTTGTTTTCTCTTATTTTTATAACAGGTACTCAAGGGGCTCAGGGGAACGAGTGAAGAGTGTTAACTCAAGAAGTTAGGATGAGAATAATTGGATCAAAAAGACTTAATAGTATTTTGATTTTAAGACTTTATTTAAGTTATTTGGATCTATGTAAGGATTTGTGTGTTCCTTAGCACTTTAATCTTATCGTTATGAAACTCTGATTTACTGTTTGTGTGACACGTCAGCCCTACCCGGGTTGGGGTGTTACAGTTATGGTATCAGAGCTTAGGCTCCTTCCTGTAGAAAACTTAAACTAAAGAATTAAGACATGTGAGGATTGGGTAGACATTGGGTTAGGTTCTCTATATATTATAGGGCTATTTTCTAATTCACGTTGTTCTGATTGATGTGAAATGTTTTCATTTTAGATGCCTCCCAGCCGTAATTCACGAAATTCTAGCGGGTCGAATGGACCTGATCCAAACCTTGTTGGTGCTATGACCCAAGCACTTACTGCTATACTACCGACTTTGATTGATGCGGTACGTAATCCAAATCCAAACCCAAATCCTAATCCAAATCCAAACCCAAATCCAAATCCGAATCCAAACCCAAATCCAAACCCGAATCCAAACCCAACTGGTGCAGACGTTTGGCTAGCGCGATTTCAAAAGCAAAAACCACGATCATTCACTAAGGCGGCTAC
This sequence comes from Flaveria linearis, assembly GCA_024085815.1. NCBI lineage: Eukaryota > Viridiplantae > Streptophyta > Magnoliopsida > Asterales > Asteraceae > Flaveria > Flaveria linearis. Next base: position 21,043,508 of record CM044015.1, on the reverse strand, counting down.
ACCTGCAGTGGCCAAAGACTGGATCGCTCATATTGAGAAAATTTTTACCGTGCTTAGAGTTGATCAGCAGTACAGGGCGGGTTTAGCTGCTTATAAGCTGGAGGAAGATGCTCAAGTATGGTGGGAGAATGTGGTAGCTGAAAGAGGAGGCGAACAATTCATGGAGACTCTATCTTGGAATGATTTTCGTTCCATATTCTTCGACAAGTATTTTACGAATGTGGATAAAGCATCATACAGGCGGGAGTATGATAACATCCGTCAACGAAACGATGAATCACTCACTGATTTTACAGACCGGTTTTATTGACTGTTGGGATTTCTAGGTTCTTCTGCTGGACCACCTGAGGAACGGGCTGAAAAGTATCAATGGGCAGTATGTGATCGGATTCGTAAGGCTATTATTCACTCCACTTTCAATAATGTTGAGGAAGCAGTTAGGGCTGCAAAAAGGGTGGACCTGGAGAGAAAAGAATTTTGTAAAATTTGAGGATAATAAGAAGCGCAGTAGAGATGGGACTCGTATTCAGGCCGGCGGTGAGTCATCTCAAGGATCTGACCGAAATGGAAATGATCGTCAGAAAAATCAAGGATCGGGGAAGAACACTAAGCCATGGCATGGTAAGACTCGAAGTCAAGGTCAAATGATACCCTATCAACAACCAATTGCAGCTCAACCGGTGAATCAAAAGGCAATCCTTCCAGACATCCGATGTGTACTCATTGTGGAAAGCATCATCCCGGAACTTGTCGTCGACTTACAGGAGCTTGTCTTGGTTGTGGACATATGGGGCATAGGGTTAGTCAATGCCCAAAGGCGAGGAACCGACCAGAGAATGATGCTAAGGGAGCCAATGCGCCACCCACTACTGGAGGTCGAGTATTCGCACTAACTGCAGGGGAAGCTGCTAATGCTCCAGGTACATCTTCCCGTACAAATTCATTCTAATAATCATAATCTACTTCCATTGATTCTAGTTTTACCGTAGTTAGTATCTCATTAGTTATCAATATATAGGTACGATTTGTGGTATACTTCGTTATGGTGACTATGATATTTCTGTATTGTTTGATACTGGCTCCACCCACTCGATAGTATCTCATTTATTCACAAAGCACCTTACGATCATGCCTACCGCTCTAGAGCCTGCATTAGTGATTTCTACTCCTGTTGGAGAATCGATTGTTATTTCACAAGTATACCAAAACTGTCCTATTCAGATCGAATCAATCATTAGAGAGGCTGACCTATTTCCTATGCACATGGGTGATTTCGATATTATTCTTGGCATGGATTGGTTAACACGACACCATGTTACCATAGAATGTCAAACTCGTCGTGTGCTATTTGGTGATCCTATGAATCCTGACTTAGTTTACCAAGGGAGCCTACCTCGGAAGCCTCTCAAAATTATCTCTGCTCTGAAAGCCCAAAAGCTTATATTCCGTGGATGTGAGGGATTCTTAGCTTCTATAAAAGATACATCAGTGGATACTCCTCGTATTGAAGACTTTCCTATTGTTCGAGAATTCTCTGATGTCTTTCCTGAAGAACTTCCAGGGTTACCACCTGAGCGTGAAGTCGAGTTTACTATTGATTTAATCCCCGGGGCGGAACCTATTTCTAAGGCACCTTATCGGATGGCTCCAGTAGAGTTAAAGGAATTGAAAGAACAACTGCAGGAGCTATTACAACTTGGATTCATTAGACCAAGTGTTTCACCATGGGGGGCACCGGTATTATTTGTGAAGAAGAAAGATGGTAGTATGCGTCTATGCATCGACTACCGAGAGCTTAATAAGATTACTATCCGGAACCGCTATCCGCTACCGCGTATTGATGATCTCTTCGATCAACTACAAGGAGCAAAGTTCTTCTCTAAGATCGACCTCAGATCAGGATACCATCAATTGAGGATCCGAGATCAAGATGTTCCTAAGACAGCATTCCGCACCCGTTACGGTCACTATGAGTTCCTAGTTATGCCTTTTGGCTTGACTAATGCTCCAGCTGTCTTTATGGACCTCATGAATAGAGTGTTCCATGAGTATTTGGACCGCTTTGTAATTGTTTTTATCGATGACATCTTGGTATTCTCTAAAAGTAGAGAGGAGCATGAAGACCACCTTCGCACAATTTTGGAGACCTTACGCCAAAAGAAGTTATATGCTAAATTTTCTAAGTGTGACTTTTGGCTTGAACAAGTGGCATTTTTAGGCCATGTTGTATCAGCTAAAGGTATCACTATGGATCCGGCAAAGGTGGAAGCTATTACTAAATGGCCTCGACCGACATCCGTCACTGAAGTTCGTAGTTTTCTTGGTTTAGCGGGCTATTACCGACGTTTTGTGGAAGGTTTCTCTCGTGTAGCATTGCCTCTAACTCAACTTATGAGAAAGGGTGTAAAGTTTACTTGGAACAAGGATAGAGAAAAGAGTTTTGAGGAACTGAAGAAAAGACTAGTATCTGCCCCTATTCTTACGTTACCTTGGGTTCTGGCGGATACCAAATTTATAGTGATGCATCAAAGAAGGGACTCGGTTGTGTTCTTATGCAGCATGGTAAAGTTATTGCCTATGCTTCCCGACAGCTTAAACGTACGAAGTAAACTACCCAACACATGACTTAGAGCTTGCAGCTGTAGTGTTTGCATTAAAGATTTGGAGACATTATTTGTATGGAGAGACATGTGACATCTTTACTGATCATAAGAGCCTTAAGTATATTTTCACTCAAAAAGAACTCAATATGAGGCAGAGGAGATGGTTAGAACTACTCAAGGATTACGATGCCAACATCCAGTATCATCCGGGCAAGGCGAATGTTGTGGCAGATGCTCTCAGTCGAAAGAGTGTAGGTGGAGTAGCATGTCTTCAAATCCAACCACAGATTATCTCAGATCTGGATAGAATGGAAGTTGGGTTACAGCTTGGTGAGTCTAACGGTTATCTAGCCAAGATGAGGATAGAATCTGATCTTATTACACGGATCAAGGAAGCTCAGAATCAAGATGGAGAACTTTGGGCGATATTACAAAATTTGAAGATAGGGAAACAATCTGAGTTTCGAGTTGATGAACAAGGAGTTATCTGGTGTGAAAATAGATTATGTGTGCCAAATGATTCAACCCTTCGTGACTCCTTATTAGCAGAGGCACACAGTTCACCATTCTCTATTCACCCGGGAGCCACTAAGATGTATAGAGATTTAAGGCAAAACTTTTGGTGGAGTGGTATGAAAGAAGACGTAGCTAAATACGTGAGTCATTGTTTAACTTGTCAGCAAGTAAAGATTGAGCATCAAAGAGCTAGTGGATTACTGCAACCATTAGATATTCCTGTGTGGAAATGGGATGATATTTCCATGGACTTTGTTACAGGCCTACCAAAAACATTCAAGAAGAACGACGCCATTTGGGTCGTAGTTGATAGACTCACAAAGTCGGCTCATTTCTTGCCCATCCAACAGGGTTACTCAGTTAGCAAATTATCAGAGATATTTCTGCAAGATATTATTCGACTTCATGGCACGCCATCATCGATTGTATGTGATAGAGATCCGCGTTTCACGTCACGCTTTTGGAAGGGTTTCCAAATTCTTGGGGAACCAAATTAAGATTTAGTACCGCCTTCCATCCGCAGACTGACGGACAATCTGAACACACTATTCAGACTTTGGAAGATATGCTTAGAGCATGCGCACTCGAATGGACAGGCAATTGGGATGAGTATCTATGCTTAGTTGAGTTCGCGTATAATAATAGTTGGCAGGCTAGTATAAATATGGCCCCGTTTGAACTTCTATATGGTCGAAAGTGTAGAGCACCGATATGTTGGAATGAGGTTGGAGAGAAGATAATTGAAGGACCGGAATTGGTTAGAATTACTAATGACAAAGTTGCCATTGCCAGAGAGAAGTTGAAAGAAGCCCAAACTAGACAAAAGAGTTACGCCGATCAACACCGACGAGCGTTGGAATTTAGAGTCGGAGATCATGTGTTTCTCAAAGTGTCACCTTGTCGTGGCATACGTCGATTTGGAATTAAAGGAAAGTTAAGTCCATGTTTTATCGGTCCGTTTTAGATTCTTGAAAGGGTTGGAGAAGTCTCGTATCGTTTAGCATTGCCACCGCAACTCTCTCATGTTCATAATGTTTTTCATGTCTCTTTGTTGAGGGGATACAACTATCATCCGTTGCACGTTATTAGTTACCCTCTTCACGCGATTCAAGAAGATCTTTCTTATGAAGAAGAACCTGAAGCTATTATTGATCGTCAAGAACGAGTTATGAGACGCAAGTCTATACCGTTCGTTAAAGTTTTATGGAAAAATCATTCTGAACGCGAGGCGACATGGGAGACAGAAGAAATGATTCGTTCACAGTATCCACACTTATTCGACAACTAAGTGTAAGTTTTTCTAAGCCTAACTGTTAGTGATTACTCTATTCGTAAGTGGAGTGTGTTTAAAGAAGTATTATTTTACCGTATTGTATTTCCTGAAGGATTCATGCTACATTATTTAGAATTTCGAGGACGAATTTGTTTTAAGGGGGGTAGAATTATAATACCCGTAAATAATAATAATAATAATAATAATAATAATAATAATAATAATAATAATAATAATAATAATAATAATAATAATAATAATAATAGTAATTTATAAAAGTTATTAAACTTGAAATAAATTAAAACTTAAAGTCCAGGGGCGATTTTGTAATTTATGAAACTTGAAATTAAAAACTTTGGTCATGAAATAATAAAGGAAGAAAACCACAGGGACCATTCGTGTAATTATGTAAATCTCACAGCTTTCTCTCTCCCCCTACCCGTGTTTCCGATCAACTATTCCGGCCGGAATCCGGTCGGCTCCGGCGACCCCAAACCCACCCTAAAACTTAGTTTTAAATGCCAAAAAAATATACCAAATCAATCATGTGAAGGTTTCGAGCAATACCCCACTAGAATTTTATCCTATTTGAGTGCGGTTTAAAGGAATTTCTTTTCCTACTTTTTCGGCCGACCACCCACTCCGAATCGCACTATGAACATTAATAATAGACAAAGTAATGGCACACTAACAATCATTTAATCGTTTACAACTTTCCTATGAGTTCAATTTCATCAAAATTAATCGAAAACAACACCATTCGATCTCCCTCTCGCCGCGAACCTGCAACTCAATCAAAAGCACACCTACGATCGATTTTGAACAAAATTAACAAAGGGCTATTGTTCCTTATCATGAACCGAAGCTGCATACAAGTTTAATTCGTTTATGATGGTTGTTTGGGCATGATTCGATCATCACCCGTGACCGCGAACTATTCATCAACAGGTAAACCATCAAATCAACACCATATTTACAATTAAACACACACACACACTCGATTTTAGCTAGGGATCAAAAGCCATATGATAATTTCTGTTAACAACAATGATTGATACCTCAATTTGATCGGGGATGAAACTAGGGTTCATAGGTAATTGGGGATTTTGGTTTGAAGTGGTTAAAAGGTTTTAAAACCAGTACAGACTAGGCGCAGGCGCCCTAGCCTGCTGGTTAAAGCGTAAGAGGGATGGGCAGGAGGTCACGGGTTCGAACCCGAGCCCCTGCCATATTTTTTTTAAAGCCTTTATAAGCCTTTAAAAATTACAGAAAAAATTACCAAAAATTATAAAAATCTTTTTATAAGCTCTGTTTATTTTTACATCAACAACCTTAATTTTCTGTAATTTTATTTAAGTCTAAGCCTTATAAGATTATATAACAAGGACATTTATTTAAATTATTTTTATGGAATTCTTTAATAAATGGTAAAAATATGATTAAACATAAACTTATTATATAAAGTACCCAATTAATCTCCTGTAAATTAATTTGTTAGAAACCTTAACAAGTTATATATAATATTAACAAACATTATAAATAGTTCATTTTGTTTAAAAATAAGTTTAAATAGTTGATTAGTTCTGTATTTTTACAGCCAACTTACGGAGGCCATAACTTTTCATAACAGATCCAAATCAGTTAAACTTTATGTCCATGACGAAGTTCGTCGAAAGTCGAATCTGTTGGTATATAAAACATTGAAAAACTCATTCGTTTAGGCCTCCAAACAGTCGTTTTCGTAACAGCTAGCAGTTCTGCGCAGCTGTAAAGATCCACGTTTTTCTCATATTTCGGTAATCCAAATCAGAAACTTTTCAAAATGAAAGTTGTTCGGAACTCACTAATCTAGTAAACTGGAGATTTTCAGAATTTTTAAACGTCGTTTAGTATTTTTAACGAGTGCGAAAAGACAGAGGCAGAACTGAAATTTTTCAAACTATAATTTGCGTTATGTTATCGTAGGTTCTCACGGCGTTAACCGAGCCTAGACTTTGTTTCTGATTATTGTCATTCGTGTATAAGGTACGGATTCCAACCTTTCCCTCTCGTAGCATGAATACCTCTCGTTCTTGATCTGTATTTTGAATTCTTAACTTGACTTGTTGGTTATTAAATCCATAAGATTATTGTTATAAGTGTTTATTATATAGTTGATATTGTTTGCATGTGATAGCCTTTATCTGCTTTGTACTCATTGTCACATGCTCCCTAAATGATTGATTATAGCTAGTAACCTTGATTAAGGGTTATGAGCACTAGTGTAACTTATTGTGTTATATTGGCTTGATTGATTGTATCATTGACCTCTATACCCGAGCACATCCACCTATGGGGACATAGGGCGTCATTGTGGCACAAGTGACGTGCTCTATCTGTGGCAGAGCGATTAGACCACAGCGTCTCTACATTATTATTATGTGCTAAGTTGTGACACATATTGATTATTGTTAAAGGAGGCGTATGGATCGATCCTAGGATATCATTGTTATTGTTATTGGTGAGATGGTTAGGTGTGTGTGCCCACATTCCTATCTCACATATTGGTGCATTAGAACTGCAGCTAATGTACACATTGTAATTGTTGTTATTGGCTCATATGGGTATTCCTTTTAGATGATCATTATCATTTGATTTTCAACTTGATCATCTCATTGTTATCATTATCGATCATTGTATTGCTATCGTTTATTTCCGTTACTGAGCATTCTTTGGCTCAGCCGTATTTTCTTTGTTGTTTTCTCTTATTTTTATAACAGGTACTCAAGGGGCTCAGGGGAACGAGTGAAGAGTGTTAACTCAAGAAGTTAGGATGAGAATAATTGGATCAAAAAGACTTAATAGTATTTTGATTTAAGACTTTATTTAAGTTATTTGGATCTATGTAAGGATTTGTGTGTTCCTTAGCACTTTAATCTTATCGTTATGAAACTCTGATTTACTGTTTGTGTGACACGTCAGCCCTACCCGGGTTGGGGTGTTACAGGTTTTGCCACTGGTCTGAGCTTACACTTAAATTATTAACACTTAGGCGCATGGGCCTTTGGGCGCTTGGACACTATTCAGGCGCATGTACCTGACTTAGGCGCATGGGCACTTACACGTTCGGGCACTATTCAGGCGCATGGACCTGACACTTAGTCATTCTGGATATATTTTCCAGGCGCTTGGCTACTATTTAGGTGCATGGGGTTTTGGGTGGTTGGGCATACTTAGGCAGTTTTGACTGTTGGGCGCATGGGCCACTGTTTAGGCGCATGGGCAACCAACTTGTCCTAATCAACAAAGTCTTAGTCCCAAATTTAGATCTAACATGTTCTAAGCTTAGTTCTTACATTCTAAGCTACAAAACACATTCTTAACATGATCATAACATCATATTCACCCAAAATATTCACCCACCACATACATATTCGCACACACATACGGGCACTTACACCCATTTTATGAAAACATGTTTACATGCATTTCCAGCCCCAAATCAGTTAAAAACATGTTAAAATGGGGTTTCGAGAAACTCACCTTTGCCAAACTTTCGGGTAGACTTCTTCAAACCCGTCGGTTATGAGCTCAAACACCTAAAACCCACCAAAACACACACACAAACGTAATACATATACATAAGCATATAACAGAGGCATAGGCCGACCAAGAACAACTCAAAACGATGAATTCTTACCTTGTATTTGAATTCTTCTTCCTCCTCTATCTAGAACTAGAACTTTCTGCTCTTTCTCTCTCTAAAACCAAATGCAAAAAGGTGATGTGCAGCCAACATGGGAGGCCATACCACCTTTTGTACCCAATTTTATTCTTTTTGTCCTTTTGACACTTTTAACCCCTCTACTTGGGTTAAATTACATTTTTCTTCTTTTATTCGCGTTTATCATTTCTTTCTCGTCTATAAAAATATCTGGGTGTTACAAGTCCACCCCCTTATATAGGTTTCATCCCTGAAACATGTTATTCCTCAAACAGATGAGGGTAATGTTGCCTCATCTCTTCTTCAATCTCCCACGTAGACTCGGATCCCTTCCTGTGCTTCCACTATACACGCACAAGAAGAACCACTTTATTTCTTAACCTCTTCTCTTTACGATCAATGATCGCCACTGGTTGCTCCACATAGTTAAGCCGTTCATCCACTTCAATATCCTCTAGTGGTACACCCATATCCTCATCCACCAAAACACTTTCATAGATAAGATACATGGAATGTTGGGTGAATTCCACTTAACTCATCTGGTAGTTCCAACCTATGGGCCACCTCTCCTACTCGAGCAATGATTCGAAAAGGCCCTACGCATCTCGGGCTCAACTTGCCCGCTTTCTAAACTGAATGATACCCTTCTAAAGTGAGACTTTAACATAACCCTGTCACCCACCTAGAACTCAATCGCTCTACGTCTCTTATCAGCATACGACTTCTGTCTATCCTTAGCTTCCTTTATAAAGGCTTTGATCGTTTCTAACTTCTCAGTCGTAGCTTCAATCACCTCTGTGAAATCACTGGATCGGTTGACATCCGAGCGTGTTCTTGACAGAAGGTGATGAACCAAAAGACAAACAACAGTACGAGCAATAATCGAATGATTTCATTGATAAAACCGAATGATTACAAGCTCGTTAAACTGAAAAATCACGACTTTTGGCAAGGGGAGATCGAGCATGATCTCCCCTCTCAACCGGCAGCACCTGGGCGCCGAGCACACTATCAAAACCCTTCGGTTTCTACACAATGAAACTGGTATATATAGGCTTCAGCCCATATCAGATACGACTGGACCATGCGTTTGGTTCAATCGTACGACTGGACCATACTTATGGTTCAGTCTTACGAATGGCCCAATCGCATCTCTCAGTCGCACGACTGGTCCATTAGCATTGTTCAGTCATATGACTGAGTTTCATTCGCATATGCTCCTACGAATAGCCCACTTTCATGTGTTTATAATATATCAGGTGTATTACATTAAGCCTAGACTATTCATCAATCGACGGACACACTATATATGATAATATATGCTCCAACAACCTCAATACTTCCCAACTCCTTCTAACCAATATCATCCCAACAAACGGGTGTCCTACATCTCCTACCATATAGCATCTCGTATGGTGGCATGCCAATGCTGGTATGATAAATGTTGTTGTACGAGAATTCTGCTAACGGCAAATGGTCATCCCAACTTCCTACAAAATTGATCACGCACGCTCGAAGCATGTACTCGAGTGTCTGGATCGTCCTCTCAGACTGACCGTTCGTCTGAGGATGATAAGCCATGCTGATGTGTAGCCTCATCCCCATCGCATCGTGGAATTTCTTCCAAAACTTAATGTAAACCGAGTGTCACGATCAGATACAATAGACACCGGTACGCCATGACGAGCTACAATCTACTTGATGAATAAATCCGCTAATCTCTCCGAGGAATACATCTCTTGGATCGGTAGGAAGTGAGCATTCTTCGTCAAACGATCAAGTATCACCCATATGGCATCATACACTCTCGGGGTACGTGATAACTTCGTAATAAAGTCCATGGTGATATGTCCCACTTCCACTCGGGTATATCCAAAGGTTGGACTTTCCCGTATGGTTTCTGGTGTTCTGCCTTCACTTGCAAACAAGTAAGGTACTTACTCACGTAATCTGCTACGTCATGCTTCATACCCGGCCACCAATAATCCTTCTTCATATCATGGCACATCTTGGTAGCACCAGGATGAATGGAGCATCGAGTCTTGTGAGCCTCGTCCATGATCTTTCCACATAGATCCCCATAATGAGGAATCCATATCCGTCCAGATCGGGTTCTAACACCGAGAGTGTTCTCACCCAATTCTGCGACTAGACCCTTCATCCTTTTAGAGTTAATACGATCTTCTTTCAAAGCATTGTCTTGAAACTCTTTGACTTGCGTCATCACGTTAGAGGTCATAATCAACTGATATGCCTTTACCCGAATCGGCTTGGGTCTTTCCTTTCGACTAAGAGCATCGGCCACCACGTTGGCCTTGCCCAGATGGTAATGAATCTCGCAATCATAATCCTTTATAAGCGCCAACCATCGCCTTTGGCTCATGTTCAAATCTTTCTGCTCGAAAAATTACTTCAAGCTCTTATGGTCAGTGAAGATTATGCACTTCGTGCCATATAGGTAGTGCCGCCAAATTTTCAAGGGAAAAACCATAGCTGCTAGCTCTAAGTCATGAGTAGGATAATTAACCTCATGAACTTTCAACTGTCGGGATGCATAAGCTATAACCTTCCCTCATTGCATCAACACGCAACCCAAGCCCGAGTAAAAAGCATCCGAATACACTACCAAGTCCTCGCTGCCTTCAGGTAAGGATAAAACAGAGGTTTGAGTCAACCTTGCCTTTAACTCCTCAAAAGCCTTCTCCTGATCCTAACTCCATACAAACTTCACATCCTTTCGGGTCAGCTTAGTCAACGGAGAAGCTATCTTGGAGAAGTCTTGGATGAATCTCCTATAATACCCCGCCAATCCCAAGAAGCTACGAATCTCGGATGGCGTCTTTGGAGACTTCCATTAGATCACTGCCTCAACCTTCGCTGGGTCTACCATAATCCCCTCGGGATTCACCACGTGACCCATGAATTGAAATTCGCACAACCAGAACACGCACTTGGAGAACTTAGCATACAGCTTCTCCTTTCTTAATTTCTCCAACACTTCTCGAATGTGACCGGCGTGCTCCTCTTCGCTCCTCGAATAAATCAAGATATCATCGATAAACACAATCACTGATTTATCCAACATCAGCCGACACACTCAATTCATCAAGTCCATAAAGGCATCTGGCGTGTTAGTCAAACCGAAAGACATAACGAGAAACTCATAATGTCTATAACACATACAAAAAGCTGTCTTAGGGATGTTCTGCTCTTTCACCTTCAACTGATGATACCAGATCGAAGGCATATCCTCGAAAACCAACTTGCACCTTGAGGCTGATCAAACAAGTCGTCAATCCTTGGTAATGGATATCGATTCTTCACCGTCAACTTGTTCAATTCACGGTAGTCAATGCACATCCTCATACTACCGTCCTTCTTCACGAACAAGACCGGAGCACCCAAGGAGAGATACTCGGTCTAATGAAACCCTTATCAAGCAACTCCTGCAGTTGCTCCACTAATTCTTTCATCTAAGTCAGAGACAACCGATACGGTACCTTAGCGATAGGCTGAGCACCTAGTACCAAGTCAATTTGAAATTTGATTTCATGATCCGGTGGTACACCTGATAAATCTTTTGGAAACACATCAGGAAAGTCACACACAACCGGTACATCGGACAATTGTGGTGTTGACGTGTCCACATCCTTCATGTAGGCCAAATAGGCACTACATCCACGCCTCATGCACTTTCCTGCCACCGCCATTGAAATCACCTTCAGAATCATCGTAACTCGATCACCGTATATCGTCACCGAACTCCCGTCAGGCGCTGTCAGTCTAATCATCTTCTTGCGACACACAATGTTTGCTCGTAGTCCGCTAACCAATCCATTCCTAGGACTACATCAAACCTGCATAAGGTCATCACAAATAGTCTAGCAGGAAACTTATGACCTTCTAGTTTTATGTCACAATCCTCAATCAAGTCAGAAATCCTTGTAGACTTACCTATGGCAGTTTCTGCATATCAATACATCTACTACTAACATGAAAATTAGCACAGAAAGTAGCAGAAATAAAACTCCTACTAGCACCTGAATCAAATAACACAGAAGCAAGAGTTTGGTTTACTAGAAATGTACCAGACACCACCTCGGGGTCCGTCCTAGCCTCCTCCCTAGTCATTGTGAATGCCCTAGTGCTTTCCCTTTTCCCTTCGAATCTGGTCCTCTTCCTGCTCTGGAACTCTCTGCCCTCGGCTTCTTGCACTCCCTGCTCAGGTGACCTACTTCACCACAGTTGTAGCACCTCGCTACTCTATAATCTCTAGAGATGTGGCCGGGCTTCCCGCACTTGAAAGAAACATTTACCCCCATCCTGCACTCACCAGTGTGCTCCTTTCCATATTTGCCACACCTCTTTGACCCCGCACCAGGTGTGACCACACGTCGGTCATCCACCCGTGTACTCTTGTTGTTTGCCAGAGCACCCTCGTGTCGAAACCGTTTCTCGTTCCATTTCCGATCACCACCACCTTTCTTGCTCACCTCAGCCACCACTACCTCACTTTCATCATACATTCTTCCCGCCAAATCAACCACCGACATGAAAGTGCTCGGTCGGGTAACGATCATATGCCTGTGGATGTCCGCCGGCAAGCCCTGAATGTACCTCTTGATCTTTCATGACATGGGCGTCACCTGATCTGGCACTAACCATTCCATCTCATTAAACTTGGTGGTGTACTGTTGATGTGTCATGGTTCCTGCCTCCAGCTGCAAGAACTCTCTCTCCACCTTGTCCAACTGCCGATGAGGATAGAATTCCTCGATCACTAACTTCTTCAGCTCACTCCACCTCATCCTGCCAATCCCTTTGCAACCCTCGGCCTGGACAATAATGTCCCTCCAGCATAAGACCGAGTCCACAAATGAATAAGTAGCAAACTTCACCTTCTGGTCTTCCCGACACTCGCTGATTTCAAGGACAGCCTCCATCTCCCTCACCCAATGGTGAGCAGCAGCAGCAGTGCTATTACCATCAAAGGTAGGGGCTTGCATCTTTGGAATGCCTTATAATTACAGCCTCGTGCTGCCTCCAGCACAGGTTCTTCTTCCTCCTCCTCATCAGTAGGGACAACTGTCTCAGGCTCCGGTTGCTCTCTCCCTCCTGAGGACCTGTTCATCTCTTTCCTTTCTCCTTCTCTTACAGCCTTTATTACCTCAGTCACCACAGACGGTAAGATTTTCTACATGACTTGGTGAACCTCTTCCACCACAGCCTCCTTCACTGAGGCCCTCAAATTGGCACTCTCATCACCACCCTCCAGATGGGGGGTCTCAGGCTCTTCATGAACTATGTTTTCAGCTCTAGGCCTTCCTCTCGTGACCCGTGGTCCAGCACCACGTCCACTACAACCTCCACCTCGAGAAGCCTTCGAAGATCTACCACCAACCATCCTCTAACATGCTTTAAGATTCAAACACTAACACGGTCATTCAAGGGAATAGCTCAGTTCATGTCAAGTATAGTAAGTCCCTAATTACAGTGGCTAGTTGTGATTAGCCACTACATTACTCTTCATACCCCAAGCATTTTCATCCTGACTACATCAGTATCTAAATCTACTAAGGGCAAACAGATCAAAAAACATTGCGCACATAATACCGATTAACATTAATCAAAATACCTGATGGCACGTAGCTACTCGGGCTGGCATCCCTTCCCTTTGTCCCATTCTCACTTTAAGTTTAGGTTTCTTTTAAAAATATTTACCCATTTCACTTAAACTTTGGCTCTGACACCAACTTGTAAGACCCCATTCCCGGGCACCTCACAGTTGGTCATTAATCGCACATAAGTCATACAATATAAGTTTATTTAAAACATCACAGCGGAAATTAATTCAAACCATTTCATAAAATTATAACTACTTTTGCAAAATAATACATCATTGTTACATTACAAAACATCACTTGTTGCATTACATCATAAAAACAATATCATAATATAAAATGGATGCCATCCAAAATAATCCAAGTAGTTGCCCCGTGCTATCCTCAGCAACTCTTACCTGCCAACTGGAAAATACATAAAATTCAGTGTTGCTGAATGAGTTCTAGTTTTATATAAAAATGTAACATACTTTACTTTTGTTAAAATGCTTCTTTGCTTTCATATGCGATCATGCATCATACGTACAAATAGATAATATCGTTATTATCTTTCATTATCGGTTATCATCTTTCATCACCATATTCATACTTTCATTTCATTTCATTTACATTCTCTTTCATACATATTCTTTCATTTTATACTTTACATTATCTCTTACTTTCGTTCTCATACTTTCATAACGTACTTTACATTGTTCTTTTACTTTCTTACTTTCTTACTTTCTTTCGTACGTAACGTCATTCTTTTACTTTCGTACGGATCGATGAACAATACCCTGAAGTTGTGCACGAAGCTGGTACTGGGCCTGTGGTAATTAAATCACGAACATTGTGCACGAAGCTGACCCAGTTACCTAGGGCAAGTCATCTCTCCCTTCCCTAAACATTGTGCACGAAGCTGATGCTGGGCCTGTGGTAATTAACTCTTGAACATTGTGCACGAAGCTGACCCAGTCACCTGGGGCATACCAAAAGGTCTTGTCAATCTCAATGATTGACCCTGCATGCATCCTTCAGGTTACTAAAACCGCACAGAGTTAAGTTAACGACAACGTGGTCGTGCACATCCTTTCTATTTTCTTGCAAGCCATTCTTTCATTTATTATGTTTTACTTCACATCTTTGTTATCTTTCACTTCGTTACGTTATTCTTTACGTTCTTTCATACATTCGTCATACTACATAAAGTAATAACATAATATTTAACGTATTTTATATATAATATGAATACGTTTGAATACCACTAAAAGATAACACATTATACCATGCATCAATCATATATACCATACATCCATCATACATACCATAACCCTAAACCATCCTATAATCAAACTTAAAATGGTTAATCATAGCGCATAGGCCTGGCACTTAGTCATTCTGGACAAATTTTCCAGGCGCTTGGCTACTATTTAGGCGCATGGGGTTTTGGGCGGTTGGGCATACTTAGGCAGTTTTGACCGTTGGGCGCATGGGCCACTGTTTAGGCGCATGGGCAACCAACTTGTCCTAATCAACACAATCTCAGTCCCAAATTCAGATCTAACATGTTCTAAGCTTAGTTCTTACATTCTAAGCTATAAAACACATTCTTAACATGATCATAACATCATATTCACCCAAAATATACACCCACCCACATACACATTCGCACACACATACGGGCACTTATACCCGTTTTATGAAAATATGTTTACATGCATTTCCAGCCCCAAATCAGTTAAAAATATGTAAAAAGGGGGGTTCTAGAAACTCACCTTTGCCAAACTTTCGGGTAGACTTCTTCAAACCCGTCGGTTATGAGCTCAAACACCTAAAACCCACCAAAACGCACACACACAAACGTACATACACATACATAAGCATATAACAGAGGCATAGGCCGATAAGAATAACTCAAAACAAAGAATTCTTACCTTGTATTCGAATTGTTCTTTCTCCTCTCTCTAGAAACTCGAACTTTCTGCTCTTTCTCTCTCTAAAACCAAATGCAAAACGGTGATGTGTAGCCAACATGGGCGGCCATACCACCTTTTGTACCCAATTTTTATTCTTTTTGTCCTTTTGACACTTTTAACCCCTCTACTTGGGTTAAATTACATTTTCATTCTTTTATTCGTGTTTATCATTTTTTCTCGTCTATAAAAATATCCGGGTCTTACAATCCAGATGATATTTGGTTGTTACCAACTTCTCTATAATTTGTGTTGTTTCTCCAATTTAAGTTGTTATATAAATTGTTTGGGCCTTCTACGTAATCTATATATTCAACCATCATCATGCCTTGTAGGAATTCATTGGTCTTGTGCGATTTTCCGTATGTGTTACAACATGTTGAAGTTTTCTTCAGTTCGGCTTGCAATTGCTCGAATCGTTTGGTTAGTGCTTATAATTGGGCTGCAACTAGTGTTTTAGAGTCTACTTGATGAATGCATTTAGAACAGGGTTTGTTTCTTAAGGGATTATAAGAAAACATATTCTTAGCTGCTCTTTCTAGGGCTTGGTATGCTTCGGTTGGAGTGACACTTCTGAAATCTCCTCCCACACTTTGATCTACAGCTTGTTTGTGTGCTCCGCTGATTGCATTGTAAAAGGTTTGACATTGCAGCCACAGATCAAATCCATGATGTGGGCATCCCTAAAGGAGACCTTTGTAGCTTTCTCATGCTGTATGCAATGATTCATCATTGTCTTGGCAAAAGCTTGTGATGTTGCTTCTTAGTTTGGTAGTGCGATAGGGTGGAAAATATTTCAAAAGAAATAGTTCAGCCATTTTTGCCCATGTAGTGATGGAACCATGCGAAAGTGAATCAAGCCAATCAATGGCTCGGCCTCAAAGTGAAAATGGAAAAAGTCTTAGTCTAATGCATCGTTTAAGCAATTATTGATTTTGAAAGTTGCAAAGATACGAAGGAATCATGAGATTTGATCATTAGGATCTTTGTCTTGCAATCCGTGGAACTTAACAGAGTTTACTATGAGTTGGATAATACTGGAGTTAATCTCGAAATTGTTGGCCGCCATTGCTGGTTGGAAAACGCTAGACTCATAACCATCAATTAATGGTGTGGCATAGTAAGTAATCTTTATTTCCTCGTGTTGGTTAGCCATGTGTTCTTCGGATGGTGTACCTTCCCAAAGGTCTTCTTCAATAATTATTTCTGTTTGTCGTGGTCTTTCGCATAACCTTTAAGGGAAAAGTCGTTCGTGTTCCAAAAGAGGGGAAACAAGTTTAGGACTAGACGATTCAGACATATACTAACTTAATTAAGAATAAACTAACTAAGGCCAGAGTATATCAGGCAAATGTAACTAAACTAAGGCAAACTTACTAACAATATAAAATAAGTTTGAACAAGAATATATTAACAGGATATAAAAAAGATAGTCAAATATTAGCTTATCTTTCAAAACTGTCGCGTGTCCCCGACAACGGTGCCAAAAACTTGATGCGTGCAAAGTATATATATTTTGATAATGGTTTTCGCATAGATTTAGTTTTAATTGGTTATTACTAATACTAAACTACACACACAAAGAGCAAGTGTACCTGTCGTGTGCTAATAAAGTAATGGTAAGAACCAATTATCAATCCGTGAACACACCAAGCCTACTCAACAACTTTAATGTTCGACTACCAGATTTGATTTTTGATTTGAGAAAATGATAAGTTTCATTAATGTAATCAAGATTTTTAGGGTTTAAAATAATATTTAAAATAAAGGAAAAATAAGATTGAAACTTTTGGGTTTTAAACAAGGGAATAAAGGCTATCATTAACTCATAATCTTGAGGAGGAAGCAATTGATTAGCAGGAGCCATTATTGGATCTCTCATGTATCTTATAGCCAGCAGACCAGATATCATGTTTGTCACATGTTTGTGCTCAATATTCCAAGCTACTCCAAAGGTGTCACATCTAATAGGTACCAAGAGAATTTTGAAGTATCTTAAAGGGGAGCCTAAGTTGGGATTATGGTACCCTAAGAGTGTTGACTTCAATCTCTATGGATATACAGATAGTGACAATGGAGGATGTAACATTAACAAAAAGTCCATCTTAAAGGATGTCAATTTCTAGAGGGAAGATTGGTTTCATGGCAATGTAAGAAGCAAACTTGTGTTTCTACATCAAATGGTGAAGCAGAGTACATTGTTGCATCCAGTTGTTATGCTTAGGTGCTATGGATACTTAGAGATAATAGAGTAACCTTCATAAACACTCCAATACATATTGACAACAAAAGTGTTATCTGAATCACCAACAATCTTGTTTAACATTCAAAGACAAAGCATATTGACATGAGGTATCATTTCGTTAGAAACTATGAATAAAAGAAAATAATTAAATTAATTCAA
The DNA here is from genome assembly GCA_024085815.1 of Flaveria linearis. Taxonomy (NCBI): domain Eukaryota; kingdom Viridiplantae; phylum Streptophyta; class Magnoliopsida; order Asterales; family Asteraceae; genus Flaveria; species Flaveria linearis. The sequence continues at coordinate 21,025,436 of CM044015.1, read as the reverse complement.
GTTCATACAAATGAATAATATGTAGATCTTTTCATAAATTGTTTTGATAAATTAAGATTTAAATATCTTGTATCTGCTATTAGGATGATGAATTTTGAATAATTAAATGATTTACAAAATGATATATGATAAAATTGTGAAATGCTTTATAAATAATTGGGTAAAATTGGGAATTTGTCAAAAATTGTCAATCGATAGATAACAGAGTATCTGCCGAATATTGCAAATCAGTAGATAGCTAGGTATCTTCTTGGTGCGTGCGTATAGTATATATATTTGATAAAGGTTTTCATATAGCTTCAGTTTTAATTGGTTATTACTAAAACTAAACTACACACACAAAAGGCAAGTATACCTAGTGGTAATTTAGTGATGGTAAAAACCGAGTATCAATCCATGGACACATCAAGCCTACTCAACAACTTTAATGTTTGACTACCACATTTAACTTTTGTTTTGAGGAAATAATAAGTTGCATTAATTTAAATTTTTTGGGTTGAAAAATAATATTAAAATAAAGTAAGAGTAAGATGGAAACTTTGGGTTTTAAACCAAGGAATAAAGGTTATCATCATAATTAGATTACACTTATAAAACTATGATGAATATGGTGTGAGTAAAGATATAAGTTTAAGTAGTTATGTTAATGTTTGTTAGACATGAGCCAACGCGGATTTCTCGTCTGCCACTCCGTAGTGACCGTGATACCAGCATGAGTAACTTACAGTACTGATCAATCAAAGTCACTAGTAATGTAGGTAAATCTAGTGTCGTCTTTTAATATTTGATTTTTGAAAACATAACTTAATGTTAAAAATAGAGTTGATCAGGTTCGTTTTTAACATACCATTATTTTTAGAAAACCATAGCAATTACTGTAGATTTCTCAGACTAATAAAAGAAAACTCGTGAATGATCAAGAAGCTAAAGTTATATGATTTCTAATAACCATTTCAAGTTCATTATCGATAAATCACGCCATTAGTTCATCACAAATTGCATAACTTTCATCCAATTAGGATGATAATAAGAGTTTGTCTCATAACAAGCTTGAACATAACAACAAGTAGCATCGAACGTAGATATGAAATCATCGATGATCCATAATGGATTATGTTTAGACAATCCCGAGCTTCTTCCAAGTGTTGTATGCACCTTTCGAGCCTCCAAATGATCTTCAAGTCTTGATTCCCGAGAGAATTCAGCAGAGTAACTCTCCCACCAAAATAATGAACTTAGGTATCCATTTATAGGCTTTCTGGAGTGTTAATCACATCCCCGTGCCTAAAAGGCATGACCCCATGCTAGTACAATGCTTATGAAAGTTGGCCAGTTCGTACGTGAAGGAGGTGTTGGGCATGGCCCCATGCTAAATGGGGCATGACACCGTGTTTGGGGTGGGGCACGACCTCATTCTTACTTTTGGGGGAGAGTGATTTTTGTCCTGTTATATATCCAAATATGGGGGTATGCCAATTTAAGCACAGGGGTGTGTTTCAGGCAAGTCATGGGGGCATGCTTAATCAGGCACGACCCCGTGCTTGGACTCCAAAACTTGGTTTTCTTTAAATTCTTGTTAAATATGCTTGTTTTGTCCATCTTGCCCTTTTGAACACCTGAAAACACAATTTAACATTTTAAATACATAATCATCATTTTAAGGAGATACTAGGGAATAATTGATATGTTTTTATAGGAGTTTTTTGTATAATTTAGAGCACATCACTGACGAATATCATAAATCAACATACCGAGTGGGGTAATTCGGCCATATAGGATGGTTTCGGCACAAGTCTTTTGAAAAAGATCCGGTAGGTCCCACTTTTATCTTTCGACACGTAGTGGAGCCGGAGTTGTTTGGCTGTAAAGACAGTTCCATCATCAGACGTTTTTGTATTTTATAGTTACGGTGGCAAAAATTTTAAACTAACACTATTACATATTATCCACAACTATTAATATCTAAGTTTTTCCCACCGTTGTTATCTTTAATCTTCGTCGAAAAGCAAAGTCTCTTAAAACCCTTTAATCTCTTAAACCATACCAACAATCAATTATCTTTCCATGGCTGCTCAAACCTTAGAATTCAGACCGAATCACAACATCACCGTATCACTTCAACATATTGGTGATCCTGTATATGATCTAGTTCTTAAATTGCTGTGCAATAGTGATTATGCTTTTGCCATCTCTGTAGACCTGATGATATGTGAGACACACATTCGAGATTTCTAAAATACATGTTCCATTCAAAGCAAAGTTATGATTTTTCAAACTTTTTTTCAAAATTTGTTTAAAAATGTAACTGCTGCTGCTAAGTTAAAATTTTAATGTACCCTAGAATCATTCAACTGATTTTACAAGAAGAATTGGGTAATAAAATTAAAATTGAAGGCGTTGTTTATGCCTTAGTAACTTTAAATAAAGCCATATTTTCAAATTTCAAGGCCACTCCAAATATTTTTCTAGAAAGGTACCACCCATGTTTGCACACATGCCTGAGGTCACTAAGCCTCAGGGTGACAGCATGGCAACACCCACCATTACTGATACAACACCCTCCACCTCAAAGTGAAAAGCATGAAAATAATGCGAATCCCTGCATCTTCTCCTGAGGAGATACAGGCCCCCAAATCACCTCCCCTAAAAAAAGGCAAGACTGGAAACAATGGTCTTTGTCAAGTCAAAGGTGTCAGTCACATCTATACAAAACTCAAAGGAGAAGATTTATCTTCTTTCTTCTAAGCATACCCAAACGCAAGCTATAAGCGCCCAATTAGAGTCCCAACACTCTATTGAGAAAACTAAAAGGGATACCCATAGTACTAAGACAATTTCCAAGGAAAAGGTCTCATTAGGAACTGGTTCATATCTCGGGCAATTAGACTTAGCTGCTTAATCTCCCATACACGTATCTACTACCCCGGGGGAAGATGTCTATACTACAGTTTAGCATGATCCACTGTCTTCTCCTTCTCAAACACTACAGACAATGGAGACTGGTATGTTTGCAGAAACATCTGACCAACGTCCATTATCCTAAGAGATTAATACTAGGGCGGAAAGGATCAATGTGAAGAGACTGTCTCTACTACTGATCCATTAATTGATCAACAGGATAGAGACAACATCCTTAAGACCTTAACCATGACAACTTGCCTTGAGAATGTATCTTTGGAGTCATTCCTTAAGGAGAGGAATCCAGGGCGTTAAAAACCACATCTGCTGGTGAGGGTGCAGAGGCTCGGGCTAGGACCTCATCTCCTAAAGATTCCACACCTATAGATGAGGAAAGTATGCAACAAATCCATGAATTGACAGCCCATAACCTTGAGCTTGCTTAAAAAGTCAATGCCTTACAAGCTAAAAACGCAAGGATTCAAGGTTGTGCTATACAATCCACAGTTCTTGAATTTGAGAACTGTCTGTTGAAATCTTCAGTAGATAGAGTCACTGAGGTAGAAGCTCAACTCAGGACTCTCTAACAACAAGTTGCAAGAGTGTCTATCCAAGAACAACAACTTACAACTCTTCAGCAAGCTGTAGCAAAGGCAATGGATCTTGAACATGATGTTGAACACGTTCAAGAGACCATTGACCTTTAACAATCTCTTATCCTAAGCCTTCAACTCTTAGCACCATAAAACATTTGGACGTACCTTCCTCTAGCCATGTGGTGTCATCCGGAATCTCTAGTGATGCTATAAAAATAGGTGATATTTGGTCAATTGGATGTCGAAACTAAAACCCTAGTTAACTCTGAGGTGAATATGGAAATAGATGGATCAGTAGACACTAAGGATGCTAAGAGAACTCAGACCACTACCAATGATCCCAAGTCAGTGGTGAGGCATCAAGTGTAAGTACTAGCCCTTTAGCAGTCAGACCTACTGCAATCTCTACTTCTAATAAAGGTATGAGACCTGTGGCAACTGAAGAAGAAGCTGAGATTGGGTCACAGAAAATGAAGGGTATATTTCTAATGACTAAGAAAGTGGAGTTGTTCCTACGTAAGGTTGAAGAATATATTATGGAACTAAAGGTAGGTACAGCTTAAGAATGTTCCATTAAGAAGAACATCTTCACCTTAATAAAAAGTGCAAAGGAATCAAGGGCAGCAAGAACTATAATAAAAGAATTCAATTGTGATGGTGAATTGTAACACCTGGAAATTTTTCCAAATGAAAGCAGGAAAAATAATAGGAAAAGAAAAGGGAAAGTTTATTGAAAGAAAAAGAAAAGAAATCAAAATGGAGGGACTGAAGTGTAAGAAAGGACAAAATAATAATATGATTTTGTTTAAAGTGGGCATGGCCGCTTACACCTTCTGCATTTGGAACTGCTCGAGATTTTTAGAGAGAGAAAGTAGAAGGATCTTCGGTTTAGCGAGAGAGCAGCTAAATTCAGTCAAGGTAAGTAAGTTTCAGCATAATTGGGTTCGGTTTTAAGGATTTTTGACCATGTAACCGAATTCTATATGTTCTTATATGTGTATATGTGTTCGAGTTATGTGTTTTAACATGTCTAGGTGTTAGAAATTCTTGAAAGTTCTTGTTTGAAGGAGAGGTGTTTGGAAAGAAGCTAAGGTGAGTTTCTAGACCCCATATTTTATATGTTTTTTAAAGATTTTGGGGCTGAAATGCATGGAAACCATTTTTAAAACTTTTGTATGTATGACCGTATGTATATATGCTTGTATGTGGATATTTTATGGTTGTGCATGATATGTTAAGGCTTAGAATGGTAGTATAAGGCTTAGAACATGTTAAGATGAGATTGGGACTGAAAAATATGTTAGAAACACATATGTTGGTGTTCATGCGCCCAAACAGGGACAATGCGCCTGAAAATTTGACTTAGAAAGTCTAAGTAGATGATCATGCGCCCAAACAGTAGCTCATGCGCCTAGAAATGCCTTAGAAATTTCTAAGTGTGGGCTGATACGCCTAAACAGTGCATCATGTGCCTAAGTTTTAGCTGAAACGTCTAAGTGTAGGGTCATGCGCCTAAATAGTGCTCACGCGTGTTGGACCAAAAGAACTAATGAGCCAAGATCAGGAAAACCTCTAAGTCCCACATGACATCACAACAACTGCTGAAGACTCCTATCAGCTGTTCTGACAAAGTCTGAAGAATCAAAGTCTGAAGATCAAAGATCTAAAGTACAACAGCTGATGAACTTCAAGTACTGAAGACAAGTGCTGAAGATCAAAGTTGAAGAACTGAAGAACTGAAGATCATCTACTGATGCACAAAGACTGAAGACAAAGACTGAAGACAACAGCTGATGACATCTACTGAAGTCATCAGCTGATACATCGTCTGAAGCCCAAGTCCGAAGAACCAAGTGCTGAAAATTCAGAGTTTGTCACAACAGCTGAAGAAGTCTTCTTCAGTTATTGTGATGGTTTTTCCCTTTCAGTAGTTTTGTAATTTTATTTCAGTAGTTTGTACAACAGCTGAAGAGCTTGTTCTTCAGCTGTTATAGTATCAGTAGTTATAAACGACTACAGAGTTTGTTCTTCAGTCGTTGTAGGATTTTCAGTAGTTTACTTTTTCAGTACTTGTAAAAAGATAGGAACACTTTTGTAAGAAGATGTCAGTTGTTGACATCTTCAGTAGTTTATGTTCCATCAGTTGTAATTTAATAATCGGTTGATGTCCTGTCAAAGGACATCATCACCATCCTTTTGCCGCCTATAAAAGGCTGGTGAACCATGCTGTTTTAAATGCCGAAACGTGTTGAGTAATAGAAAATTAATTTTTCGCAGAACTCTTCTCTCTCTCTATGATTGTACTGTTACATGCAAAACATTTTGTATTCTTGATTTAATTGCTAATTTCATGCTAAATCCGCTGCAAACCAATCTGATTGATCAAACGAGAGGCTGAGATCCTGTCAATGCGCCTGAACAGTTCATGCCCCCAAAATTAGTGGAAAAACAGTTAAGTATTGGGACATGCGCTCGCATAGTGTTAATGCGCCTAAGCAGGGTTCATGCGCCTGTATAGTTCCCACGCGCCTAACACTTAGAAATTTTTTTGGAATTTTGAGGAAAAATAGAATATTAGGGTTTGACCCTAGTTAGACTTATGGACTGTTTTGGACTATTCTAAGCATGAATATGTGAGGGTGTATGCATAGAACATGTATGATGTGATGATGAATGTATTTTATGCATATATGCATGGTGTGTTATCTTTTAATGATTTCAAAATGTATATTTTATATTATAATATACGTCAAGCATTATGTTATGACTTTACGTAGTATGATGAATTTATGAATGAATGTAAAGTATAACATAACGAAGTGAAAGATAACAAAGATAAATAGTGAAACGTAATGAAAGAAAGAAAAGGCTTGCAAGCAGAAAGAAAGGAGGATCATAACTCTTTGGAAGTTATTAGCTCAACTGTGTGTATTATAACATGCAATTTTGGCTAACCCATGAGGGTTCACACACACGAGATCAGTCTTCGTGACTGCATCAACAGTACGAAACAGGATCCTTGTCATTCGACATCGGGCTTTGTGCCAAGATAAGATACGGCTTTGTGCCAGATAGAAATGAGGCTTTGTGCCAATTAGTAATGAGGCTTTGTGTCCGGAATGGTGGCTTTAGGCCATGATGGGGGAAAAGTTTGACAGGATCTAGAATCAGTACGAAACGAGCGAAAAGGTAAAGTATGAAACGAACGATAAAGATAGAGTACGAAACGAACGATAAAGATAAAGTACGAAAAGAACGAAAGGATAAAGTATGAAACGAATGAATGTGTGTGATAAAGAATGATGAACAAGGTTATACTTTGTTGTATGTATGATGAATGATCACGTGCGAAAGTAAAGAAAGTCTTTTTATGAAAAGAGTATTTTTATGTACGAAATATATAAGGTATTTTAAATACATTAAAACTAGAACTCACTCAGCAATGCTGACTTTAATGCATTTTCAGTTGGCAGGTAATGGTTGGCGGGGCAAGACTAGCATCCATTCACGCATAATAATATTGTTGTTCTATAATGCAGATAGAAATGAGGCTTTTGTAATCTAACAATGTTGTGTTGCTTAACAACAGTATTTATTAATAGAATGAATGGTTTTTTTGTTAATGACTTCCGCAGAAAAGTTTTATAAAATGTATTATATTATGTATGCTTAGTGCTATGAATGACCAACTGTGAGGTCTCCAGGAACGGGGCCTTACAGGTTGGTATCAGAGCCAAAGTTTAAGTGAATTGGGTAAATATTTTCAAAACCTAAACTTAAACTGAGAATGGGACTAAGGGAAGGGGATGCTAGCCCGAGTAGCTACGTGCCATCAGGTAATTCTTTCCTTAAGGTTAACCAGTATTATGTGCGTGTGCTATTTGATTTACGTGCTCTTAGTAGATTTAGATACTGATGTAGTCAGGATAGGAAATGCTTAGGGTGTGAAGAGTAAAGTAAGTGGCTAATCACAACTGGCCACTGTAATTAGGGACTCACTATACTCAACATAAACTGAGCCATTACCTTGAATGACCATGTTAGTGTTTGTATCTTATAGTGTTTAGAGATGGCTGGAAGTAGATCGTCTAAGGCTTTTAGAGGTGGAGCACGGGGTGTATGTGGTGCCGAACTGCGTGTTACAAAGAACCAGGATAAAGATGCTAAGACGACCCCTGTTGATCCTAAGGTTCATCAGCATGAGGGCATAGACGAATGTGCGAACTTGAGGGCCTCGGTGAAAAAGGCAGTAGTGGAGGAAGTTCATCAAGTCATGCCGACTATTCTGCTGTCTGTAGTGACTGAAGTGATTAAAGCAATGAGGGAAGATGAGAGGAAGGAGAGGAGGACAACCACCAGGAGAGAAGAAGCAGAACAGCCATGGACTGAGACGGTTGTCTCAAGTGACGAAGAGGAGGAAGAAGCGGTGCAGGAGACTGCACGAGGTTGTAACTATGGGGCATTTTAAAGATGCAAGCCCCCTACTTTTGATAGGAATGGCAGTGTTGCTGCTGCTCACCAATGGGTAAGAGAGATGGAGGCGGTGCTCAATATCAGTGAGTGCCGAGAAGACCAGAAGGTGAAGTTTGCTACCACTCATTTGTGGACTCAGCCTTATATTAGTGGGACATATTATCCAGGCTGAGGGTAGCAGGGCTATTCGTAGGATGAGGTGGTCAGAGTTGAGGAAACTGGTGATCGAGTAGTTCTGTTCTCACAGATAATTAAATAAGATTGAGAGGGAGTTCTCACAGCTTGAGGCGAGAACCATGACACACCAGCAATACACCACTAAATTTAACGAGATGGTGAGGCTGGTAATGGATCAGATGACGCCAGTGTCGAAGAAGATTAAGAAGTACATCCAAGGATTGTCGGCTGATGTTCGTAGGCATTTGATTACTGCCTGACTAAGCATGTTCAGGTTGGCCGTGGATTTAACTGGGAGGTTGTACGATGAGAGAGAAGTGGCAGTGGTCGAGGTGAAGAATACCGGTGGTGGTGACAGGAATCGGAGTAGGAAGAGGCTTGGACGTGGTGGTTTCACTTCAAATAGCAAGAGGATGAAGATGATTGACCGTAGGGTAGGGTCATCAAGTTCAGGGATAAAGAAGTGTGGTAAATGTGGGAGAGAGCACGTTGGTGAGTGCAAGTGGGGGATGAGTGTGTGCTTCAAGTGTGGGAAGCCTGACCATGTGGCGAAGATGTGTGGACTTATACGGTGTTATAACTGCGGTGAGGAAGGCCATGTGAGCAGGGACTGTAAGAAGCCACGGGCCAAGAATTCTAGAATGAAGAAGAAGCAAGAGGAAGGAGGACAGAGGGCGAGTACTAAAGCCTTCATGATGATGTGGGAGGAGGCCAGAGAGGATCCCAATATCGTGTCAGGTATGTTTCTAATAAACCAAACTTGTGCCTCTGTGTTATTTGATTCTGGTGCTAGTAGGAGTTTCATTTCTACTGCTTTCTGTGCTAAGTTTCCTGTTAGTAGTAAGAGTATTGATGAGCCATTTGAAGTAGAAACTGCTATTGGTAAGTCCACTAGAGTCTCTGATGTGATAGAAGGCTACGACGTAAAACTAAAAGGTCATAGGTTTTCTCCTAAATTGCATGTGATGCCCCTAAGCGGATTCGATGTAGTACTAGGGATGGATTGGATAGCAACCCATGAGGCAAACATCATGTGTCATGAGAAGATGATTTGATTAGTTGCGCCCGATGGAAGTTCGGTGACGGTCTACGGTGATCGTGTTACTACGGTCCCGAAGGTGATTTCGATGGTGGTGGCCGAAGAGTGCATGAGACGTGGATGTAGTGCCTACCTGGCCACTTGAAAGATGTGGACCCGTCAGTACCATAATTGACCGATGTACAAGTGGTACGTGACTTCCCGGACGTGTTCCCAGATTACTTACCAGGTTTGCCACTGGATTGCGAGATTGAGTTCCAGATTGATCTGATACCCGGGGCTTAACTCGTTGCCAAAGCACCGTATCGATGAGCTCCGACTGAGATGAAGGAACTCATGGATCAATTACAGGAGTTAATTGATAAAGGATTCATTCGACCGAGTATCTCTCCTTGGGGTGCTCCGGTCTTGTTTGTGAAGAAGAAAGATGGTAGTATGCGGATGTGCATCGACTACTGGGAGTTGAACAAGTTGATGGTGAAGAATCAGTATCCACTACCAAGGATTGATGGCTTGTTTGATCAGCTCCAAGGTGCCAGTTGGTTCTTAAGGATAGACCTTCGATCTGGTTACCATCAGTTGAAGGTGAAGGAGCAGGATATCCCTAAGACAACTTTTCGTATTATTTATGGACATTACGAGTTCCTCATTATGTCTTTTGGCTTGACTAACGCGCCAGCTACCTTTATGGATTTGATGAACCGAGTGTGTCGGCCAATGTTAGATAAATCAATGATTGTGTTTATTGATGATATCCTGATTTATTCGAGAAGTGAGGAAGAACATGCCGGCCACATACGCGAGGTCTTGGAGACGCTTAGAAGAGAGAAGTTATATGCTAAATTCTCTAAGTGTGCTTTTTGGTTGCGCGAGGTTTAATTTTTCAATCACGTGGTAAATGCTGAAGGAATTATGGTGGACCTGGCAAAGGTTGAGACAGTGATGCAATGAAAGTCTCTAAAGACGCCATCCGAAATTCGTAGTTTCTTGGGTTTGGCGTGTTACTACCGAAGATTTATCCAAGACTTTTCTATGATAGCCTCACCTTTAACTAGATTGACTCGCAGAGATGTGAAGCTTGTATGGGGTCGGGAACAGGAATGTGCTTTTGAGGAGTTAAAGACGAGATTGACTCAAGCTCCTGTCTTGATATTACCCAAGGGAAGTAAAGACTTAGTGGTATTATCGGACGCTTCTTATTCGGGACTAGGTTGTGTGTTGATGCAACATGGAAGGTTAATAGCCTATGCATCCCGACAGCTGAAAACCCAAGAAGTCAACTACCCCACTCATGACTTAGAGCTTGCGTCGGTGGTCATCGCGTTGAAGATTTGGAGGCACTACCTGTATGAGACGAAGTGCGCAATCTTTACGGACCATAAGAGCATGAAGTATTTCTGGAGCAAAAGGGTCTCAACATGAAACAAAGAAGATGGTTAGAGCTCATCAAGGATTATGAATATGAGATCCATTATCATTCGGGTAAGGCCAACGTTATGGCCGATGCCCTTAGCCAAAAGGAGAGACCTGAGCCGATTCGGGTGAAGGCTTATCAGTTGGTTATGACCGCTAATATGATGACACAGGTGAAAGAATTTCAAGATGAGGCGTTGAAAGAAGATCGCCTTAACTCTGAAAGGATGAGAGGTCTAATCACGGAATTAGGAGAAAATACTCACGGGGTGAGAACCCACTTCGGGCGGATATGGATTCCCCGATACGGAGATTTAAGGGGACGAATTATGGACGAAGCTCATAAGACTTGATACTCGATTCATCCCGATGCCGTGAAGATGTACTAAGATATGAAGAAAGATTATGGTGGTCGGGAATGAACCGCGATATAGTGGAGTATGTGAGTAAGTGCCTTACTTGTTTTCAAGTAAAGACAGAACACCAGAAGCCATACAGGAAGATTCAACCATTGGATATACCCGAGTGGAAGTGGAAACATATCATCATGGACTTCATCACAAAGTTACCCCATACGGCGAGGGGGTATGATACCATTTGCTTGATTGTGATCGACTGACGAATAGTGCTCACTTCCTACCGATCCACGAGACGTAATCATCTGAAAGATTGGTGGATATGTTCATCAAGGTGATTGTAGCTTGTCATGGTGTGTTGATGTCTATTGTATCTGATCGTGACACTCGATTTACATCTAAGTTTTGGAAGAGATTCCATGATGCGATGGGAACGAGGCTACATATAAGCACGACTTACCATCCTCAGACAAATGGTCAGTTTGAGAGGACGATCCAGACGCTCGAGGATATGCTTTGAGCATGCATGATCGATTTTGGAGGAATTTGGGATGATCACCTACCGTTAGCAGAATTCTCATACAATAACAGTTATCATGCCAGCATTGGCATGCCACCTTACGAGATGCTATACGGTAGGAGGTGTACGACGTCCGTATGTTGGGGAGACATTAGGCAGAAAGAGTTAGGAACCCTTGAGGTGATCGAGGCTACAACTGAAAAGTTGGAGAAGATCAAGGCCTTTATGAAGGCGGCGAAGGATAGGCAAAAGTCATACGCCGACAAGAGGCGTAGACCGATCGAATTCAAGGTGGACGACCAAGTTATGTCGAAGGTCTCACCTTGGATGGGAATCATTCGGTTCAGGAAACGAGGCAAGCTAAGCCTGAGGTATATAGGACCTTTCTGAATCATTGCTCGAGTAGGGAAGGTGGCCTATTGATTAGAACTGCCTAATGAGTTAAGTTGAATTCATCCGACATTCCATGTATCTCATCTAAGAAGTGCTTAGCTGATGAAGATATGATTGTACCACTGGCTGATATCGAAGTGGATGAACGTTTCAATTATGTGGAGCAACTAGTGGAAATCATCTATTGAAAAGAGAAGAGGTTGGAGAATAAAGTGGTTACACTTGTGCATGTGCTGTGGAACACAGAAAGGGTTCGGAGTCTACGTGGGAGACTGAGGCAAAAATGAGACAGAACTACCCACAGTTATTCGAAGATTGATGAGTTTCGGGGATGAAACTCCTTTAAGGGGGGTGGACTTGTGACACCCGGAAATTTTGTCCAAATGAAAGCAAGAAAAATAATAGGAAAAGAAAAGGGAAAGTTTCTTGAAAGAAAAAGAAAAGAAGCCAAATTAGAGGGACTAAAGTGTAAAAAGGACAAAATAATATTATTATTTTGTTTAAAGTGGGCATGGCCGCCCACACCTTCTGAATTTGCAACTGGTCGAGATTTTTAGAGAGACAAAGCAGAAGGATCTTCAGTTTAGAGAGAGAGTAGTTAAATTCAGTTAAGGTAAGTAAGTTTTAGTATAATTGGGTTCGGTTTTAAGGATTTTGACCATATAACCGAATTCTACATGTTCTTATGTGTGTATATGTGTTCAGGTTATGTGTTTTAACATGTCTAGGTGTTAGAAATCCTTGAAAGTTCTTGTTTGAAGGAGAGGTGTTTGGAAAGCAACTAAGGTGAGTTTCTAGACCCTATATTTTACATGTTTTTAAAGATTTTTAGGGCTGAAATGCATGGAAACCATTTTTAAAAATTTTGTATGTATGACCATATGTATATATGCTTGTATGTGGATATTTTATGGTTGTGCATGTTATGTTAAGGCTTAGAATGGTAGTATAAGGCTTAGAACATGTTAAGATGAGATTGGGACTGAAAAATATGTTACAAACATTTATGTTGGTGTTCATGCGCCCAAACAGGGCCCATGCGCTTGAAAATTTGACTTAGAAAGTCTAAGTAGATGACCATGCGCCCAAACAGTAGCTCATGCGCTTAGAAATGCCTTAGAAATTTCTAAGTGTAGACTGATGCGCCTAAACAGTGCATCATGCGCCTAAGTTTTGGTTGAATCGTCTAAGTGCAGGGTCATGCACCCAAATAGTGCTCTTGCGCCAGCATAGTTCCCATGCTCCCAACACTTAGAAAATTTTCTGGAATTTTAGGAAATATAGAATATTAAGGTTTGACCCTAGTTTGACTTATCGACTATTTTGAACTATTTTAAGCATGAATATGTGAGAGTGTATGCATAGAATATGTATGATGTAATGATAAATGTATTTTATGCATATGTGCATGGTGTGTTATCTTTTAATGATTTTCAAAATGTATATTTTATATTATAATATACGTCAAGTATTATGTTATGACTTTACGTAGTATGATGAATGTATGAATGAATGTAAAGTATAACATAACAAAGTGAAAGATAACAAAGATGAAAAGTGAAACATAATGAAAGAAAGAAAAGGCTTGAAAGTAGAAAGAAAGAAGGATCACAACTCTTGGGAGTTGTTAGCTCAATTGTGTGTATTATAGCGTGTGATTTTGGCTAACCCATGACGGTTCACACAGAGGGGGATCAGTCTTGGTTACTGAATCCACAGTACGAAACGGGATCCTTGTCATTCGACCTCGGGCTTTGTGCCAAGATATGATACGGCTTTGAGCTAGATAGAAATGAGGCTTTGTGCCTGGAATGGTGGCTTCGGGACACGGGCTTTGTACTAATTAGTAATGAGGCTTTGTGCCCGGTATGGTGGCTTCGGGCCACGATAAGGAAAAAGCTTGACAAGATCTAGAATCAGTACGAAATGAGCGAAAAGATAAAGTACGAAACGAACAATAAAGATAAAGTATGAAACAAACGATAACGATATCTACGAAATGAATGGAAGGATAAAGTACGAAACGAATGAAAACATGAGAAAGTAAAGAAAGTCTTTTTATGAAAAGAGTATTTTTATGTATGAATGTATAAGGTATTTTAAATACATTAAAACTAGAACTCACTCAGCAAAGCTGACTTTTATGCATTTTCAGTTGGTAGGTAACGATTGCAGAGGATGGCACGCAGGGAGGCTACTTGGAGGGGCAAGACTGGCATCCATTCACACATAATAATATTGTTGTTTTGTAATGCAGATAGAAATGATGCTTTTGTAATCTAACAATGTTGTATTGCTTAGCAACAGTATTTATTAATGGAATGAATGGTTTTTTGATAATGACTTCCACTGAAATGTTTTATGACATCTATTATATTATGTATGTTTAGTGTTATGAATGACCAACTATGAGGTCTCCGGGAACGGAGCCTTACATGAATCCAGTAGAACAACATCAAAATCTCCACCTAAACCAAAGGCAAAAATTGTCAAAATAGTGCCATCTAAGTTATCTAGGCCATCTGCCAAAAGCACCCAAAGGACAACCACTCAACAAGCTCCCACAACCACAACTGCCAAATACAAACCTATGACCTCCACTTAGAAGAAAGATAACAAAAAATCAAGAAAAATATCTCCTAGAAAAATGATCAAGAAAAATGTCTCCTAGAAGCTCAACCTGAGCTGAAAGGATTCAACTTTGATTAGGTCATGTTATGGAGAACTACTGAGATTAAATCTAAACTGATAGCCAAAACTTATGCTAAGATGGAAAGATCAGCTAAGTTGGCTAGAAGAAAAAGGGTTGAGTCTGAAGGAAAGCAAGAAGAAAAGGTTTAGCAAGAGTTCAGGGACAAGTAACAAATGAAGATATGTCTCAAGTACTATGGTCTTTTTGGTAGACAAAGTAGGGCCAATGAGTATGTAAACTCTTGATCTGAATATTAAAGTAATCAAACAAAAAGTTACAGCTGGAGAGCTCCCAAAGTTTGAAGAAGCCAGGGAGTAATGGGAAAGACAACATGACAAAACAAAGGAATTCACTCAAAGGTCTTCCCATCTTCCGACTCAGCGTCCGGTACCCCCCGACTCTAACTCAAAAACCTCTAATGACAATTAGACCATCTCCTCAATCCTTGCAAAGGAAAAGATAGCACCTAAAAGAATTATAAAGGCAAGGATTGTTTATTCAGAAGTAGAGGAAAAGATAATTAAAGGAACCAAGGTCTGGCTACTAGATACCTCTATCAGATGAAGAAATTTGTCGTGAAAAGGTGAAATAGAGAGATCATGTACTATGCTCATGAAATTAAGGTACTTGATCTTGCCGCCCCGTGACATTCTATAGCAAATTATTGAGTACTTTAGCATCTTTGGATGTAAAAATGATAAATCCAAAGTACTGCTTGAAAAGTGTTATCCTCAGTCAAAGCTAAGGTGAAGAGATTCCAGAAACTCCACTGGAAACTTATGATCCAATAGTAGAGTAGGAATATGATTAGTGGAAGAATACCTACTTCATAACCAGATCAAAGCTAGGAGAGTAGCTTACTCAAGAAACCAACTGGTGTGCTTCAACCGATTTGAGATTGGTAACTTAACCAGACTAAGACAAAGGAAACCGAGCCATGATTCTGATCTAAGGGAGGTAGAAAAGGTGTTAATGAGGATTTAACAATCTCATCTAGAAAGATCAAAGTAGGCTCTAGATCAAAGAAAGAAGACACAAGAATCTGAAACTGCTGAAACCACACCATCTACCGAACCAACCCCCAGCAGTCAACCAAAATCAACTCTTACTACTCAACTTGCTCAAACGATTGAGCATGGATTTCCATTAGTCTAAGAAGCTCCTAAAATAGCTGATCTCCCTGTTCAAAGCCAATATGATGACTCGACAGATAAAGTGATCATAACAAGTGTTGCTAAAAGGATCAGATATAGCTTAGGTCATCCAGTACAAAAAGTAGAGCTCTCAGAATCTGAGGAAGAGCAAGACTTAGAGGATTACAATACAACCATAAACAAATAGGATTATGACTTGAAAGCAAAGAGGTTTATTATAAAAAGAAAGAACAAGTCAAAATCCTTCTTTCTATCTAAGCTATAAGTTCTAGGTCTCAGCCTTGAAGACTTGAAAAGAATGTTCAATTTAATCTTAGAATATGGAGGTATGCCAGACAAGTACAAATCCATGGCTACTATTTTGAGAATAAAATTTGAAAATAAGAGTAAGCAAGGGGAAGATAAAGAAGAAGAGGTTCTACATATGATTCCTTTGAGTATTCATGACCCAATTATACATTGGAGTTATAATCCCTCAACTAATACATTCTGTAAAATATATACTGGTGCTGGCAAAGTTAAAGTCAAAGAAAATAATCTCTTCAGACTATCTTGGCACAACATGAAAGATTTAGTTAATCTAGCTCTTGAAAACCCTCAAGAGATAGAAAAAGGTACATGTATGAATTACTACTATTAAGAGGATGAAGATAGAGTTTTCATCACATCATTCTAGGGGGAATTTGTTAATCTATGAAGATGATGAAGCTACCGAAAACTCAAGAATTCAACATCAGCTACTACTTCCAAATTCTGCCAAGTGTTGAATCAACTGTCGAGTCACATATGCTGAATAACTACCAATCAGCAATCAATAGATGAGCTGCTGATCGACTGCTACTGATCAGTACAGGATTCCATGAGATGCTGATCAAGTGTTACACAAGACAAGACTGTATGTACCGACGGTTGTTGTGTTTTGCCTTTTCGAGCAACATAGTACTGAATCTGTCTAACTCTGATATGTCGATTGTCTGTCTTGCTGTACATTCTAAATATAGAATAGTTTATTTTTATTGTTTAGATTTCATAGTATAACATCCTCAAACTTGTATATTAGAGGCATGATTTGTTAAGCCACTTGATTCATCTACCGATTGTATCATTTGTACTCGAACAATTAATTAAGTGAATACTTTAAAAGAACAACCTGTGTATTTTATCTTTACTTAAAGTATTCATGTTTATTAGTAAGTTGTTAACTTATATTCCGTATTTGTTAACATGTGATCACAGAAGAAGTCTTGTTAATCCATAACCTCAATCCAGTAGTATAATCATAGAAAGATGTTAAGAAGTTGTGTTGTGGATTGTACAACTTATGATCAAACGTTTCTATGTGGAATCTTTATGCATGATGATGTCCTAGAGGTTCTTAACTTGCTATGATTAAAAGTTAGAGAATTGTATATGATCTATGATACTTAAAATGATATTATATATGGTTTTGAAATAGATTACACACTTGTATCAGAAACCATACTTTCCAAAATAAAAACTCTTCATAAAAGAATACCAATGAAACTTATGTGCTATCATAGGGGTTGGTTGGCAATCTCTAAACCAGCATGTGCTGAACTAGTAAGAAGTTTGATTTGGAAAAAAAACTTTGAGTTAATAAGTGTTGAATCAGTAAGTGTTTCTGGTTGAATCTCTAAATAACTATGCAGAAGGACTATTATACTCTTTTAAGCAATTTTATGTTGAATGAAATGTATCTGAAATACAAATACAAATACAAGAATGATTCCTTTTTAACATTATTCTAATTGAAATTTTAATGATCTGTTAATATTATTTTTAGTTTTATATAAGAAAAGTTAAAAAAAGGTATCTCTATATAATGAAAGAATTATTAGAAAACCAAAAACATATAAGAATAATAAACATTTTAGCTTTGCAACTTCCAAGTTTTAGTTTGACCCATGAGGCTTTAATCACATGAAAATAAGTTGATGCTTTGGTTAATGACAGTAGCACTTTCGTCAATACACTAGAAAAAGCAATTCAATATCCTCGTCAATGACACAAGAAGGAACCGCCGACTGCCATGGTCTAACATGGCGGCACTTGTTTCGGACGGCTATCGAGAAGATATGTTCAAAGACGAACCCATATTCGGAGTTTTATCTGCCATTCTCATCATTCTGGACAGGGGATTGCGCTGGCAAGGGGCTGCACCAGTGATGGGGTGTCCTGGCGAGGGGGTGCATTGGCGATAGAGTGTGCCAGCGAGGGTGGATAGGTTGTTGTGGGTAAGAGAGGTCGATGGTGAGGTTGTTTAAGATGGGGAGTTTTGTTTTGAGGGGAGGGGTAAACGTGTCAAGTAGTTCATTTAGTATCATGTTATCACTTACTTATTAAGAGTTGAATGAAATCATTAAAAGGTGGTGATTTCATGAACCAAACACTACAACCTCTTATTTATTCATAGGTAGGCTTTTAATGGTTCCACTAAGAGGTTAAGATCCTACAAAACAACCCTTTTACTCAGACTATCTGAGTATGATTAAACATAATTTGTCTTACTTGAGTCACCAACAAGTTGTCGAGTCAAAATGCTCAATTTTGGTCAACAAAAGATCAAAAAGTCAAACTTGTCAAACATGTTAATATTTTTCATAAGTACACCAATAATTAATGTTGTTTAGATAAAACGGTGTTTATATGGGCCATTATGTATAGACACTCACATACCTATATTTGATTAGTAACCTTTAGTCACCAACATCTATATTATCTATTTATTATGCACTTTAAGGTGACTTTTCATGACCTACTCATACATACTTTTCTATTGGGGAAGAAGCATCCAAAAAACTTCTATTAGTTTAGTATTATTGTTATATCCCCTGTTAACCGCAATATAAGCATTATTACAAAAGTCCTTACATTCGCAAACCATTGGTAACGAGCTAACAAGGTAATTTTAAGTAATACTATTGTGTTTGACAAACTCCACCCTCTTTCGTCATGCTAACTTAAATAGAGGTCGAACGGGTGTTTAAGTGACCTGACAATTAGGCACTATTCGTCATAGGCTTACGGAAGGCAAACAATTTACAAGCAGTCAACCTTGTTTTCGAAACGCTAAATAACTTGACATGTAAGCTAGTTATGTATTGATATACCTCTATTTACTTTTCCATGCAAACATTTCAAACTTATTACTTGTTTACAAACTTGTAAACTCACCAACTTTTATGTTAACACACTTTAGCATGTTTCTTAGATTGTCATGACGCCTAAAGGTTAGTTGCATTACTAGAGTCCCATGCACGTAAAACATTTATACTATTTTCATTTACTTTAATTACTATTATTGGGCAACATGTTTTGCGCATTTACTGTTTATGATTTTTACATTACTTTACGCTTCCGCATTAATAACTTTGAAACCATATTTTATTCTGATAAAAAGAGCAAACGTTTTATTTTAAATGCATAGATATGACCATTAACTGAGATCCTGTTTTATCACGTGACTCTTGGTAGAACCGTATAGATGAAATTTGAGGGTGTGATATATTATAAGTTTAAGATTTAGAAATTATCATATTATTAAAAAATAAATGCCAAGTTTAAGATTTAGAATTATCATATTTTTAAAAAATAATTGCCTCAAAATTTGATTGGTTCTAGGACTTTAAAAAGTTGGGCTACCCTTACAAACTACTACATACTAAAAGTTTCTTGTTAATCATGGTCTAAAGATAATTGAACTCCTTATCGAGCTGACAGTTGTAAGGCCCCGTTCCCGGGCACCTCACAGCTGGTCATCGTCGCACTTAAAACACGTCATTTTATAATCATCACAAAAATCATGCAGCAGAAACTTTGAGATAACTTTTTAATTTACTATAAATGCTTTTGCCAGTTAATTCAACATTCATCAATTACAAAATATATATTGTTGTATTACATCACAAAAGCATTATACAAAAGAATGTCATCTCAAAAGAGCTGAGTAGCCACCTCGTGCCATCCTCAGCAACACTACCTGCCAACTGGAAACACATAAAAAGTCAGCGTTGCTGAATGAGTTCTAGTTTTATAATAAAACATACTTTACTTTCATTTAAAACCGTTTCTTTACTATCATGCAATCATACATCATACATACGCATAGATAATATCATTATTATCTTCTTTTCTCATTCTTTCATTCATTCATTCTTTGTCTTTAACTTTCATTCATTCTCTATCTTTCATTCGTTCATCACCTGTCTTTAACTTTCACATTCTTTCAGCTTTAATTCTTTCCTCTCCATCACCCATAAACCTTATCTTTCTGTATCGTGGTACTGGACCTAGGCCTATCATAGACCTTCTATAACGGTGCATCGCACCTCCCGGCCACAGTACCTAAGCTAAAGTTTAGGGGTGCTATCACTATATACAATACCTTTCTGTATCGTGGTGCTGGACGTAGGCCTATCATAGACCTTCTATATCGGCGCACCGCACCCTCCTGGCCACAGCACCTAAGGTAGAGTTTAAGTGTACCATTGCCACATGCAACATCCTTCTGTATCGTGGTACTGGACCTAGGCCTATCATAGACCTTCTATAACGGTGCATCGTACCTCCTGGTTACAGTACCTAGGATATGCAGCGATGGTTCTATACACATGGTCGATCACAGCGTCATGATTTTACCCTCTTCGTGGCACACAGCCACGATTACTGAGGTCGCAAGACAAGGATCCCATATCGAGTCTGTTGCAACACAAAGTTGCTCACCTCCTTTATTTGCTTGCAAGACTTTATTACTCTCATTCATTATTAATGCATGCATTCATTAATCATGTTCCTCTTTCATTATCTTTCACTTTACGTTACATATTACTTTCATTACATTTATTAATCATAACACGTAAGCCACGGAAAGATAAACACGTATCGAAACAAGGAACATCGACATTTACCAGTCATCAGTCATCACCATCATATATGGCAACTTCATACTTAACATAACACATATCATGCATAACATGCAACACTATCATCATCGTGCCCAACATAACCTCTAAAGCCTCGACGGCCATCTTACATGTACTTACGGGAACTACCACATCATTACTTATCATTGCTCTTTTCCCGAAAGTTAGTAATTAAACTATGTCTCTCCTCGTACACAACAGCCCTATATGAGCGATTAGGCACCCTTCAGTCGCCTGGCCTCCATGCGACTGAACACCATGCGATTGGACTTTGCGGATGAACACCCATGCGAATGAACACCCAATCGTGCAAATGGACTCTCAATCGTGCGAATGGACACTATGCGAATGGACACCTATGTGACTGAGCTCTCAGTCGTGCGAATGAACACCCATGCGACTTAGCACCTATGCTACTGGGCTCTCAGTCGTGCGATTGAACCTCAGTCGTGCGATTAAACCTCAGTCGGCCGATTGGCCCTCCAGTCGCATAGCCCTAACTGGGCGCAGACTGCAGTTCATCCCGAACTGCAGTCGCGTTTTTCGGCCTCCAAACCCTTCCATACTCATTCTAAGTCCAAATCAACCCTCCTAAACCTTAGGAAAGCATACTATGACACCCTTCAAGCACATACAAGCCTGAAATCACACTCTAAACACACTATATACAATCTCACCCAAATGGGTCAAATACATATATGTAAACCAGTGATTCGTAATTTACATTTATGTAAACCAATGGTTCTTTTGGTTCTGAAAATAAAAAGTGGTTCTGTAATGATCCTAATCCTATATATATATATATACACACATATTGTATATTGTAAAACAAAGTAAATGAGAACACTCAAAATTAAGATGGGCTACTATGTTATTCATTTAACCAAGATAAACATATAGTAAAAGATTTGATTTGTGATGTAGAAGTGGGTATTTTCAATAAAACACATGATTAGTCTTTAGACTTAGGCTAAGTGGTTTCAAAACCGGTTTACCGGGTTAAGAATTAAACCAATTAGGTTACCAAAAAGTTTGATTTCAGTTTTTAGATTTAAACTATCGGCTCCAACCGGTTCCGGTTCGGTTCTATCTGGTTCGGTTATATCCGGTTCAACTGGTTGCACACCCTTAAGTAGACCTAATTTAAAAAGGATCAAACTATTTTTATCTTTCAGTGTGAGATAAAAACAAAACATGAAGTCTACAATGAACAAAATATTACTTTATATAATATAAACAATCTAAATATTTGAAACAAAGTTAATATATAACATTGCTTTATGATCATAGGAAGTGAAAAGAGCTACAATGCATGAACACATTCAAAGGCCTGGAGCTCCATCCCAGTGAAGATGTCTCGGGGTCTTGGAAAGGTATTCATAAGGTTGAAATTGATCTATCTGGTTTCAACTCATCCTTTGCCAAGTTAACTTTTACAAAAGCTGGATGTGGTAATACAATTTTTTTGGCTGGATACGTGGGTAAGTCACACTCCTCTTTGTAAGGCATTCCTGTCACACCCAACCTTAACGGCGAAATCGTCGAGATGTGAAAGTTAAGATTGTTCACAACCACATAACACTACCATTTAATAAAAATATTTTTACCATAAGTTTTAAAATGCAAATTACAACTATAAGTATCAAACAAGAAATAAACATAACATAAGATAAATATTTCAAGACAATTTATACATTTATCTAAGTCCAAATCCTAGATGTGAGCACACTTCAAGAGATGACATCAAACTTGAGCATTTTCTGAAACATGTTAGAAAAAAAGGTCAACTATGAATGTTGGTGAGTTTCCATGAGTTAAGTATACATAAATATATCAAGATATTTACAAGTAGCAATTAATGTCAATAGTTATGAATTATGCAAGTTTATAGAACACATATAGTTACATTCAAACCTTGACCAAGAATAAGATTACAAGTTTATAACGATTAGCTAAGTGTACGTGGTTCCCATAATAAACAAGCATACGTCATAAAGAGCCGGCAATAACCTCGGCTTTAGCATAAAATAGGCTTGTCAGACCCATAGATCTATGACGTCACCAGGCTAGCAATAGTTAATGATTGTTAACATATAACGTATCTCATATAACACTCACAATAATACAAATAACCATGATAAAAAAATATAAATGAATTGTGTGTGTGTTACAAGTATAAAAACTTTACAAGTGTAAGTTGATAAGTTTAATATGTTTCACCCCAAAAAGGTGTGAAATAATATAAAAAGGGGAATGAAAAACTGACTTGACGTATATGTGTATAAAATGATAATAAGAATTAAACAACGTTCCAACGAATTCCTTTACAAGGTACCTAAACGTATATATTACAAGTTTAAGTTTAATAATAAGATTAACGTCTAAACATGATCTAGAGTTTCAAGGGGAAATTGGGGTTTTGATAAAAGTTAATAATGAAAACATTTTTTGTATTAATTTTAATAAAAAGAATTATACCAGCTAAGTAGTTTATCATAAAGAAATGAATTTAAATCATTTATAATAATTGACAATGTTTAAATATAAAGTGTAGGTATATTTTTTATTTATTTGTAAAGATTATGATTTTAAACAATAATGTTTGAACCAATAATAATTTTAGTGATTAAATCATTATTTAAAGTCTATTTTTATAAAAATAAACTAGATATAATCTTTGTTATATATAAATATTAAAGTATTTAAAGAAAATAAATTTACAGAAGTTTATTTAGTGACTTTTAAAAAATAAATAAGTTTACAAAAACTGATTTTTATAATTTTCCGTAATTTTCTATATTTTTAAGGCTGAAAAAGCCTTAAAAAATAATAGAGGTTGCAGGGTTTGAACCCGGGACCTCGGGTAGGGAATGTGTGTGTGTAACCAGTGAACCAGGGTCGTGGCGTGGTATATCACGGTTCTTAAATTATAAGAACACAGTTTGTAAGAAACCCCCAAATCAATGAACCCTAGTTTCGATTTGATCAAATTGAAATTGAATCGATTACGATTACAGAAATAAACATGGGGCTTTGATTCCCCATGTAATTTCAAGTATGTTCAAAGTTTAATTGCCCGAATTGAAGATGGATTGAAGATGAACAAGACGAAGAACAGGTTACGGCTATGTCGAGTCGATTGATGAGAAATCGGTGAAGATAATCAAATTCGTTGCACAGGGAGCTTCTAATGGTCTCAAAGATGAAAAGCCGTCTGTTAATTTTTGTTTATGTTGCCTGGAAGGTAGGTTTTGATTGAGTTGCAGGTCACGAT
The DNA here is from genome assembly GCA_024085815.1 of Flaveria linearis. Lineage (NCBI taxonomy): Eukaryota > Viridiplantae > Streptophyta > Magnoliopsida > Asterales > Asteraceae > Flaveria > Flaveria linearis. The sequence continues at coordinate 21,001,508 of CM044015.1, read as the reverse complement.
GTTGGAGGGAATCAGGTATGAGATTTGTGTGTGTTTCAGGTGAAATTGAGAGTTGTAAACGTTTAGGGATAGATAGACGTTCGATTAGGTTGAATTAATTCGATTATCATTGGAGTTTAATTCCTGAACGTTGTGTGCTTGATGGTCGACGGTTACTTGAGCTCGAACGCTCTTGTAACCGATGGTATACCTAATTAAAATGCATATATAGGTTCGAATCCCTTTCATAAACGGTTAGAAACCGATTTCTGTTGTTGAAACCCGAAAAGTCGGGCGTTTCGGCCTCGCCCGAGCTCGGCCGGAGTTGTAGCCAGAAAAACGGGGATGAAAGTGGGCGGGGGTTGGATTTGTAATTTAAATTTTACACATTGGCCCTAGTAGTTTGATTTGTTGTTATTTTATGCAAATAACTTTCTTTTAAAGTTTATAAAATGATAAAAACACCCCCTTAATTAACTTTAAGTTTAACATTAATATAACTTGTTAACTTGTATAACTTATTATTAATATAATTGTTATTAGTATTATTATTATTGTTATTATCATTATAATTATTATTGTTATTATTATTATTATTATTATTATTATTATTATTATTATTATTATTATTATTAGTATTATTATTATGTTCAATTTAATAGTTAAATTATTAACTTTCAAATTAAAGAATTAAAGTCACACAAAGAATCAAGCATAAGTAACACACAAGTTTCATAATTGACAACAATGTTCCTTACAAGAATAACGATGTTAACTTTTAATTAACGAAGAATACGAGATGTTACAGTCTCCCAACTTATAAGAATTTGGTCTTGAAATTAGGAATGAAACTATTCGAACAAATACGGGTACTTCTTCTTCATATGTTCCTCACGCTCCCAAGTAAACTCAGCTCCACGGTTATTCTTCCAGCGAACCTTAACGATTGGGGTAGTTGTGGTTCTAGTCTTCTTCATAATGCGATCCATGACTTCAATAGGTTTCTCAATAAAGTGTAATGACTCGTCGATCTGGATGTCATCCAACGGGACATGCAGACTTTCGTCAGCCAAACACTTCCTTAAATTTGAGACATGGTAAACAGGATGAACTCCACTAAGATCGAAAGGTAGTTTCAGTTGTAAACCACTTTCCCGATCTTTTTCAGAATCTTGAAAGGTCCTACAAATCTTGGAGCTAGTTTTCCTTTCTTTCCAAAACGAACAACGCCCTTCCATGGTGAGACCTTAAGAAGAACTATATCCCCAACTTGGAATTCCAATGGCTTATGTCGCTTATCGGCATAGCTCTTTTGTCGACTTCTCGCCACTTCAAGGTTCTTGCGAATTATGGAGATTTTATCGGTCGTTTCTTGTATAAGTTCAGTACCAATGATGAAGTTTTCACCAATGTCGGTCCAGCAGATCGGAGAACGACATTTACGACCATAAAGCGCTTCAAAATATACCATCTTGATACTCGAGTGATAACTATTATTATACGAAAATTCCGCGAACGGTAAATGTGTATCCCAGTCACCACCAAAGTCAAGGACATAAAGACGTAGCAAATCCTCCAAGGTTTGGATGGTTCACTCGGTTTGACCGTCCGTTTGAGGATGGTAGCCGTGCTTAGATACAGATAAGTACCCAAGAGTTCTTGTATAGATGACCAAAAATGCCAAGTGAAACGAGCATCTCGGTCGGATATGATATGCAAAGGTACACCATGACGACTCACAATTTCATCAATGTATATACGAGCCAACTTGATGTTTTGTAAGTGTCGCGTATGGGTATAAAATGTGCCGACTTGGTCAATCGATCAAGGATCACCCATATACTATCATGACCATGAGAGGTACGAGGTAGTTTAGTAATGAAGTCCATGGATATGTGTTCCCATTTCCATATAGGAATCTCGGGTTGTTCAAGTAATCCACTTGGACGTTGATATTCGGCTTTAACCTTCGTACACGCAAGGCACTTAGCTACATAATTCGCTATGTCTTTCTTCATTCCAGGCCACCAATATTGACCACGCAGGTCCATATACATCTTATCGGAGCCAGGATGAATAGAATAACGAGTTTGATGAGCTTCGTTCATGATAAAGGTACGAAGATTATCATGATTCGGAACCCAAATTCGATTCGCAAAATACATCAACCCATTGGGTTTGTTTCTAGTTGAGCTAGAAGATTATGCTCCAATTCCTCTCCCATTCTTCCTTCTTGTTGAACCGCTTATTGAGTCTTTAAAATACTAGTCTCGATGTCGCTTTCAGTCCTTAAATTTTATAGCAGCACAGTAGTCTTGTTGACATCTAGACGCATCTCGGTATCAAATTCTCCCAAAGTGTCAAACCATTGTCGTCGATCGCGAATTTCTTAAAATGAGACCATTTTGTTATGGACCTTACGACTTAGTGCATCGACTACGACATTTTCCTTTCCAGGGTGGTAACAAATGTCGTAGTCATAATCACTAATCAACTCGACCCAACGATGTTTTCTCATATTGAGATCTTTTTTATTAAAAATGTGTTGAAGGATTTTGTGATCGGTGTAGACTATAAATTGTGTACCATAAAGGTAATACCTCCAAATCTTCAAGGCAAAAACCACAACACCAAGTTCAAGATCGTGTGTCGTGTAATTCACCTCATGGGCCTTCAATTGTCTCGATGCATATGCTATGACCTTTCCTCATTTCATGAGAACACAACCAAGGCCTTGTTTAGATGCATCACGATACACGATGAAATCGTAGTTTCCATCGGGTAAGGTCAAGATAGGAGCATTACACAACTTGTGTTTTAATGCTTCAAAGGTTTCCCCTTGCTCAGACCCCCACTCGAACGGTTTATTCTTTTGAGTCAAAGAAGTAACGGCTTCACGATTCTTGAGAAGTTGGCAATGAATCTCCGGTAATAACCAGCAAGACCAAGGAAAGAACGAACTTTGGTTGGAGTTGTAGGAACACACAAATTCTTCACAGCTTCCACCTTTGTAGCATCAACGTGAATTTCTTGGCTATTCACCACGTGTCCTAGAATTGAACTTCCTCAAGCCAAAATTTTTTACTTCGAGAACTTCGTGTACAGTTGTTCTTTCTTCAATAGTTCAAGAACTTGTTGCAAGTGAAGTTCATGATTGGTATTGGACTTGGAATAGATAAGTATGTCATCAATAAAGACAATCACAAACTTGTCTAGATAAGGCTTGCATACTCGATTCATGAGATCCATAAAGATAGCAGGAGCATTGGTTAAACCAAAAGGCATAACCATGAACTCATAATGTCCATATCGAGTACGAAACGCAGTCTTTGGGATATCATCATCATGGACTCTTAGTTGATGATAACCAGAACGTAAGTCAATCTTTGAGAAAATGGCTTCTTGAGGTTGGTCAAAAAGATCGTCGATACGAGGAAGAGGATAGCGGTTCTTGATGGTTAGTTTGTTAAGCTCACGATAGTCGATACACATATGAAATGATCGATCTTCTTCTTCACGAATAGAACAGGTACACCCCAAGGTGAAGAGATAGGACGAATAAAACCTTGTCGGATAGTTCTTGAAGTTGACTAGATAGCTCTTGCATTTCCGATGGTGCAAGTAGATATGGTGACTTAGCCACGGGGTTTGCTCCCGGAATCAAATTGATTTTAAACTCAACTTCACACACGGGAGGTAAACCACTAAGGTCATTGGGAAATACTTCAGGAAAGTCTTGTACAATCGGGACATCCTTAAGATCTTTCCTTTTGACTTTCGTGTTGATCACGTAGGCCAAGAAAGCCATCTGGTTCTTGCTTAGGCATTTTCAGGCTTGAGTGCACGACATGATTTTGAGTCATTTGGAGGATTTTTCACCGAATACTTTCAATGTATCCCTTGAAGGCAAACGAATACGAATGCATTTCTCGAAACAAATAATCTCGACATGGTGTTTGGCTAACAATCCATGCCAATGATAACGTCAAAGCTTCAAAGTTGCATATGAATGAGGTCGATAAAGAAATCATGCGTGTCGAGGCTTAAAATACAATCACAAATAACAACAATCATTGACTTCAACGGTAAGAGGTCTTTCTAGTTTGTATGTGGCTTAGCACGTATGGGCTCAAATTCTAACGAGACAAAACTCTTATCGGCTCCAGAATCAAACAGGACGTACGAATAAGAATTATTAATAAGGAACATACCTGTTCAGTTTTAAAGATATTTAATGATACAGTTAAAGCATCAAAAGACTTAGATCATAAAAGTTGAGGTTGGGTTTAACATACTGTTCACCATATCGTTGTTTGCTTGTGCTTGGTTTGCATTAATATTGAAAGCACGTCCTCGGGCCTGTGGAATATTACCCGCAAGACGAGGACATTATGGGCGAAAGTGACTAGGTTCCCCATAATTGTAGCAAACACGATTCACAACCATCATGGCATTGGTTGGTGCACGGTGACAAGTAGCCACCAAGTGTCCATACTTACCGCACAAGGTATAGATGTGGTATGAATCGTTCCCCAGATGATGGTACCTACAAACATTGCACATTGGTAGAGGACCAGCATAGGCCCTAGCTATAGGTGCTTGGCCACAGGTGCAGCCAAAGGTACAAGTTGTCTTTGAGGTGCCTTAGGTGCAGCCATAGCAAAGTTACGAGCCAGTATGAACTTACATTTCTTGTTGTTGTTGTAAGATGGTTTGGTCTTAGTCTCCTTAGCAGCTTCAGGGACCATCTTCTCAACCTTCTTAGCACCCTTCATAGACATGGTGCCCACTTGTATATGATTCTCGGTAAGTTGAGCGGTGATAGTAATAGCTTCCTCCAAAGTTGTAGGTCGACTACCAACCATAACATTTTGAATTTGGGGTGGTACCTTCTTGATGAGTTTCTCGATGTTACGAGGAACAGTGTCGACCATATGGGGTATAGAATGCTCAACTCGTGATGCCTAGTTGAGTAGGCCAAGTGATCACCACCATCTTGCTTGAGGTTCCATAACTCCTCCTCCAGCTTTTGCAATTCACTTCTAGGGCAAAACTTCACGATAGCAATATTTTGAACTCGTCCCAAGTTAGTGCTAACACAGTATCAGCACCACGATTCTTTTTCTCGCTATTCTATAGTGTAAGTGCCATTTGTTAGAGCACACTAGTGGCATAACGAACTTGAGCACCTCGGGACACTCACAGTTGATAAATGTATTCTCCATGCTTTCGCACTCGAGAAGTCCAGTGGCTCCTTCCTTTCACTATAGCTAGTGGGCTTGCATGAACTAAAATGTTTGAATGTGCAGGTTTGGTTGTTGTGCCCTTGGTTCACGCTATTTTCTCCTTGACCATTTCCATTGTTGCTAGAGTTCGTCATCATGGTGCTATTCAGTTCAGCAACCATGGTCGGTATGATAGCAGTCGTTTTGTCGAGTAATCATGGTAGTTAACTTACGGTCGGAACTTCCACACTTTCCATGGTAACGAGACATGTTGGATACAAAATAAGTTAGTCACAGGAATTTGGAGATAAAAGTACAATAAATCAATCAAGGATTATTCAAGATTTGTAATTTACACATGGAATGATTCCATTGGTAACGCATTACCATTTGAAAATGTTAACACGTCAAGGTAAATTGACCCATTTGCCTTAGAAACTTGTGTATGTTGACCATAGTTTATCACTCATTCCAGAAATCCCCAGGTAAGCATAACTAGTCCCGTAGGATTTATGCATAATGCTTACCTTAGCCCAAAGGCTTTTTGCCAGAAAATCCAGAATACAGGTGTCTATGTGTCACACAATATCTCTTAGGTTCATGGAATCAAAACCTTGATGAGATTTTCATAGATTAGACATAAAGTCTAAAGATCTAAACCCTCAATATAAAGCATATAATTCCACGTGTCGTTGAGAATAAGTTTAAGAAGTTTCAATCTTCGAGGAGAATTAAAGAATTAAGAATAAGTTTATGGGAGACAAGCAACCAAGTTTAATCAATTACAAGGCAAACCTAACTAAAGGCATTAAGTTGCACATAAAAGGCATCCCTAAAGAGATAGCATCATGTAGCAAGCAACAATATATATTTACAAGAATATAAAGATTCTTCTATAAGGATCATGCATAAACTATAGTCTAGGTCACCATTTCTAATAACCTAAATCTATATAGTTATGGGCTCTGATACCAATCTGTCACACCCCAACCTTAATGGCGGAATCGTCGAGATGTGAGTGTTAAGATTGTTCACAGTCACATAACGCTACCATTTAATAAAAATATTATTACATAAGTTCTAAAATGCAAATTACAACCATAAGTCTTAAACAAGAAATAAACATAACATAAGATAAATATTCCAAGACAATTTATTCATTTATCTAGGTCCAAATCCTAGATGTGAGCACACTTCAAAAGATGACATCAAACTTGAGCATTTCTTGAAACATGTTAAAAATAAAAGGTCAACTATGAAAGTTTTTCATGTGTTAAGTATACATAAATATATCAAAAGATTTACAAATAGCAATTCATGTTAATGGTTATGAATTATGCAAGTTTATAGAACATACATAGCTACAACCAAACCTTAACCAAGAATAAGATTACAAGTTTATAACGAATAGCTAAGTGTACTTGGTTCCCATGATGAACAAGCATATGTCATCGGAGCCGGCAATAACCTCGGCTTTAGCACCAAATAGGCTTGTTAGGCTCATAGATCTATGACGTCACTAGGCTAGCAATAGTTAATGATTGTCAACATATAATGTATCTCATATAACACTCATAATAATACAAATAACCATGATAAAAAATATAAATGAATTGCGTGTGCGTTACAAGTATAAAAAGTTTACAAGTGTAAGTTAATAAGTTTAACATGTTTCACCTCAAAAAGATGTGAAATAATATAAAAAGGGGCATGAAAAACACACTTAACGTATATGTGTATAAAATGATAATAAGAAATAAACAACGTTTCAACGAATTCCTTTATAAGGTACCTAAACGTATATATTACAAGTTTAAGTTTAATAATAAGATTAACGTCTAAACATGATCTAGGATTTCAATGGAAAATTTGAGGTTTTGATAAAAGTAAATAATGAAAACACTTTTTTGTTTTTAATTTTAATGAAAAGAATTATACCAACAAAGTAGTTTATCATAAATAAATAAATTTTAAATCATTTATAATAATTGACAAAGTTTAAATATAAAGTGTAGGTACATTTTTATATTTATTTGTAAAGATTATGGTTTAAAACAATAACATTTGAAATAATAATTTTAGTGGTTAATCATTATTTAAAGTCTATTTATATAAAAATAAACTAGGTATAATCTTTGTTTTATAAAAATTTTAAAGTATTAAAGAAATAAATTTACGAAAATTAATTTAGTGACTTTTAGAAAATAAATAAGTTTACAAAAACTGATTTTATAATTTTCAGTAATTTTCCATATTTTTTTAAAGGCTGAAAAAGCCTTAAAAAATAATAGAGGTTGTCGGGTTCGAACCCAGGACCTCGGGTAGGGAATGTGTGTGTGTGTGTGTAACTAGTGAACCAGGGTCGTGGCCGTGGTATATCACGGTTCTTAAATTATAAGAACACAGTTTTAAAAAAACCCCCAAATCAATGAACCCTAGTTTTGATTTGATCCAAATCGAACACTGAATCGATTACGATTACAGAAATAAATGGGGCTTTGATTCCCCATGTAATTTCAAGTATGTTCATAAGTTTAGTTACCGAATTGAAGATGGAATGAGGATGAAAAAGACGAAGAACAGGCCGTGGCTATGTCGAGTCGATTGATGAGAAATCGGTGAAGATAATCAAATTCGTTGCACAGGGAGCTTCTAATGGTCTCAAAGATGAAAAGCCCTCTGTCAATTTTTGTTTATGTTGCCTGGAAGGTGGGTTTTGATTGAGTTGCAAGTTACGATATTGGAGGGAGTCGGGTATGAGATTTGTGTGTGTTTGAGGTGAAATTGAGAGTTGTAAACGTTTAGGGATAGATAGACATTCGATTAGGTTGAATTAATTCGATTATCATTGGAGTTTAATTCCCGAACGTTGTGTGCTTGATGGTCGACGGTTACTTGAGCTCGAACGTTCTTGTAACCCATGGTATACCTAATAAAATGCATATACAGGTTCGAATCCCCTTCATAAACGGTTAGAAACTTATTTCTATTGTTGAAACCCAAAAGTCGGGCGTTTCAGCCTCGTCGGAGCTCGGCCGGAGTTGTAGCCGGAAAAACAGGGATGAAAGTGGGCGGGGGTTGGAATTGTAATTTAAATTTTACACATTGGCCCTTGTAGTTCGATTTGTTATTATTTTATGCAAATAACTTTCTTTTAAAGTTTATAAAATAATAAAAACACCCTCTTAATTAACTTTAAGTTTAACATTAATCTAACTTGTTAACTTATAACTTATTATTAATATAATTGTTATTATTATTATTATTGTTGTTATTATCATTATAATTATTATTTTTATTATTATTATAATTTTTATTATTATTATTATTAGTATTATTATTATGTTCAATTTAATAGTTAAATTATTAACTTTCAAATTAAAGAATTAAAGTCACAAAGAATCAAGCATAAGTAACCCAAAAGTTTCATAATTGATAACAATGATCCTTACAAGAATTAACGACATTAACTTTTAATTAACGAAGAATACGAGATGTTACAATTCCCTACTTTATTTTCTATTGAAAAAAACAAACAAGTCCTTGTTAAGGGCTGTTACAATCTATTGCGAATTATGTGGATTGGGTTTGGAGATGGAAGAGGGAATTTGTCTCCCCTTATTAATTTCAAGAATATGATGAGTTGATTGAGCTACTTAAAAAGAGTCACTCTATCTAATTCTGATGATATGTGGACCTGGAAGGAATTAGTTGATGGATCTTTTTGGTTAAAAAAGTAAAGGAGCTAATCTATGCTGCTACACATCATGAAACATCTTATGTGTTTGATTGGAATGGTTGGGTCCCAATAAAAGTTAACATTTTCAGTTGGCGAACGGGGATGGGTAAAATCCCAACTTTTGATGCCGGTGGAATCAAGTTTATGTAAGCTATGTGGTGAGATGGATGAAACAATTGACCACCTCTTCATCTCATGCCCGGTCGCCAATACGGTCTGGGCGTTGGTGAGCCGATGGTGTATATTCCCCATATATGCTTTCTCCTTCAGAGATATTATGGATGTTCATAAATCAATCCCAGGAAGCAAGTGCAATCAAAAAATCATTCAAGCTACAATGTTGATAACCTCTTGGTGTATTTGGAAGGCGAGAAATTAATGCATTTTAAATAACCTTGCTTCCCCAACGAAAATCGTTGAACAGATCAAGCTTCTCGGGTCGTTATGGGTCAAAAATAGAATGGGCAAACTGCATGGCCATTTTGATGTCATGGAGTTGAATTTCCATTTGTTATTTGTATTTCTTTTAATATACGCATTGCTTCTCGTGTACTTTTTGGGGTTCTAGTTTCTTGCTAGCCTGGCTTCTTAAAAAAATTGGCGTTAAAAAAATTGAATTAAAGGACGCGAACAACTAAATACATGTTTAAGAAACATGAAGTACCATCTTAAACTATATATAAACACACAAGATCTTATGATTTTTGAGCATCTTAACGTGAATATCCATGATTTATGTGTACGGATGTTGTTTGCGTGAGTATTAGTTATAGAAAAACGTGTGGCATGATATGATTCCAACTCACAAGTGAGTTAACAGTTGAAATATGATCGAAGTGGGGGAGACATGGGGGCACCTTACTCGGAAACTTCAAAGCTCATTAAACAAATTGGTCGTCACACGCTTTTCCTATTTATGTTCGTCAAAGCATTGAAACTTTGCACGTGAAACATTTAACTTCAAGGAAACATCCTTCTTTTCTTCTCAAAATCAAATTAAAGTTGTTATATATGTTACTTCAATCCATTTATCTATTTGATTTGTATTATATTTTGATCGATCAAATTCGTTTGAAAACTAGGAAACAGTGAAGCATGTTCGTAGTCTATCCAAAGGTTATCAAATGCTTGATAGTTAATACCTCTTGAGTCGACATATTTATATAATTACCCTATATATTAATAAGAGAAGGAAATGAATAGTAATTTGTGAGGGAATTAGGTTTTGATCATTTGATTTATTGTGTTGTATACTTTGATTCTTCATCTTATCTTTATATGTAGGGCACATATAGTAGAGAGAGAAAGCAGTGCTTGTAGTTGTTCCTGGTGATGGAGACGACAGAGGTAGAGGTCGTCCGACTTGGTTGTCGTGTCGTGTGTAACCGGTGGTCCTGCCCTTCCGGTGATGGGCGGTTCCGTTATTACCGGCGGTTATTTTGTCCTCTGTATCCCCTCCGGTTCTGTGGATACGACGGAGGTAGAGCTGTCCGACTTGGTTGTCGTGTCCTGTGTAACCGGCGGTCCTGCCCCTCCGGTGATGGGTGGTTTCGTTATTACCGGCGGTTATTTTGTCCTCTTTATCCCCTTCGGTTCAGTTAAAGAGAGATAGGGGCAACGCCGCCGTTAGCGGCCGCCACACTTCCGTCTTTTTCCGCTACTGTAAGAGGTATGGAATCGGTTCTGGTGGCTATATGTGTCGGCCGCCATACTTCCGTCTCCATGTGTCGCCAAAGTCGATGGATTGTGTTGCATGTTGGTGTGTGTTTAGATCCGTTGATTATGACGCCGCCGGTGGTCCGATGACAACCTTGTGGCCCGACGACCGCTTTCGGTGGCGTCTGTGTGGCGGTCATCTTTAAGATCTGTCGATTATGACGTCGCTGATGGTCCGATGACCGTCTACGGTGGTGTCTGGATCGCGGTGATGTTGGCGGTTTATATCCGACCAACACTACCGACATTCAGCGAACGACTCCACGCTCCAACGAATGCGTGAATGGTGATGTGTCTTTGTTTTCATGTGTAACCGACACTCACCACCGTGGTCTGGCGAGTGTCTGGATGGTGGCGTGCCTCGATTGCCGCCGCCTCTGATGGACCCATTGGACCTTCTGGGTGGATGTCGCGTTCCAGGTTTGATGTGGTGAATGGATGGTGATGATATTTGTTTTATCTGGAATATTAAGTCTATGATGATCGGAGAGTCTCAGAACTGAGATGAGATATGTCGGTGATTGCATTGGGCGATGATGATGTTTGTATACACATCTGAGCCCACTTGCTGTTTGTATTTTTGTCTGATTTCATTGTTATAGCTGTTTCATGCTTGCTTACGCTTGCTTTGGCGTGGTGATGATGTTTGTTTGATATGAAATCTTTTGTCAATGATGATCGGATAGACACGATCTGAGGCCGTATATTCGACGATTATGGTCGATGACGATGATTGTACACACATCTGAGACCACTTAATGTTATAGTTTATGTCTGGTTTCATTGTTCAAGCTGTTTCTTAGTCGTTTAGGTTTGTCTTGGTGTAGACGTGTGTCGATGACGATGAATTGCCTCATCCGAGAATCCGGGGATCAGGTTCGTTTTGATTTGTTTCTCGGTTTTGTAGCTGTAACTGGAATCCGGTTCTGAACCAACTGTTTAGTTTGTGATGCATATACGGTTATTACGAATTATCTAAGCCATGGTTGACGGTTTGTTTATCACACGCGTAATGTGCGTGCAGGAATTTAACTAGTTATACTAGTTAAAGACCCATGTACTATATGGGTAGAAAAATTAAATATACTAAAATCATTAGTCTTTATTGATAATTTGTATGTTACATGTTTTAGATATTAAAGAAAAAATAAGTAATGAAATTTTAAGAAATTATAAATAATAAATTACAAAAATCAAGAATTATAAAATTATATTTAAGATAAGATCCGATTAAAATCTTATAATTTAGTATGTTTTAATAATTTATTAGAATAAGAAGAATGATATTTTAAGTATTTAATTATTTAGTTTACTTATTTAAAATTATTTTTATTGAATAGAAGAGAAAGACGCAAAACAAAGTCAAAGATTTATCAAAAGTTGTCACGTGTCACTCAACATTTTTCTTTTATCATATAATATAAATAATGTTGTATTCTTTATATAAGAAAATCAACTAGACCATCCTAAATGAGAGTGTTCGTTTGCATCCACAAAAGTCGGTGACATTGACTACTAGAAAAAAAAATAATTTTACTATAAATATCTGTCGGATATGCGTAGAAAACGGTAAATTCGACATATTAACAACAAATGTGTTTGGAGAAAGGGATCGTTCACGGGCCCAATGACTGAGTCAAAATTTCTTTTAATTGGATCATTAATGTTTAATGTTATGATTTCTATCAACTCGATTTACAAATAGTCCGGGTTGGATCGAGTCAAACTCAAACAAACTTTATTCCTGAATCTTATCCTTAAACGAAGTCCAAATCCGAATCCTTTGTACTAACAAGTTTACATAAGCAGTGATGAGCTTCATTTTCCAATCCATTGTAGTAAAATAGACATACCAACAGCGGCGGAGCTTGACCACTCCCGAAGGGGGGGCGGGGGCGAAAATAATTTTTATTAGGGGGGGCGAACTCGAGTTTTATATGAAAATTTACACTACCGAGCCAAAAATTTACACTACCGGACTAAAGTTTAACACTACCGACGAAAAAAAGAGGGGGGGCGGCGGCCCCCCCCGGTCCTAACTATGCTCCGCCAATGCATACCAAAACGGATAAAAAGATACAATTTTATTCATTTTAATCCGTTAAAATTGACCATGACTTAGGAATATATACTCTTCGCCTTTGTCTCCTATTCTCAGTTTGGATCTTGAAGACAATATGAAACCAAGTCATTGAAAAAACATATCAACTTTTTTTAAAAACCTTTTAACTTTTTAAAAAGAAGAAAAGCAATAAAGCCTTGGTTTTGAAACTTGATCCTTTCAGACGAAGAAAACCAATCCAACTACTTCAACTTCTTTATTCATTAATGCAAAGTATTTTTATGTGTTTTATCATAAAGCCTATGGGTTTATTACGCTAGTATAAGTGTTATAAATAAGAGGAACTTTTAATAAATTCCATGGCCGGCGTTATAAATAAGCGAAACAAAATTTTGAGTCCCTCGTCATATATTATTTTTAAAGAACCTGGCCTCGAACTGGTAGTATAAAAAAATTGTTTATAGTTTGCTAGAAACAATTTAGGCAGAAAAAACTTGACTGACTAAAATAAAATTAACTACAAAAGAGCAGATTAAATGATAAACAAACAAAGAAAAATTAAATTAAAGAGAAAAATCAATTGTAAATGTAGATTAAAACAAAAACAGGCAATAATATATTAATTTGGCCAAAGAACAATAGTAGATTACAGCAATTGAGTATACATCAAGCTCGAACAATAGTTGTTAGTAGATTAGATGCATGATTAATTACAAAAGAGAATTTAGAATTGATGAATTTAAAAGAACCTTCAATAGTGAACAATTGATGAATCAAGTTTTGTAATTCGATTTCCATGAACCAAGTTTTGTCGACCATGATAAACATTTAATCGTTCCGTTATCCTTCTCATTTATCTCTAAAATCACAAATACCAATTGGATTATCAAATATATTTTTATTTTAGGATTAGATAAAATGAGTTTTTTTCCTTTTTACTTTTTGGAGCTCTTAAAGTTTGATGCTTTAGTTGTTTATACTGTAAAAACGCTCCTGAAATACTCACTTGACCCCATAATGAATAACGCATAATGAATAACGCATAATGAATAACGTGGTTCCGCCCCAGCGCAATGGGCCCTCATTGACGATGCTCTTAATAGGTAAAGTTTAGTTTTGGTAAGTGAAGGGTTGAACCAACTATTCAAAATGTCGGCATGCATGCATGCACCAGCACCACTTGAGTCTAAGTTGGTGACTTCAACGGTGGAAAATATCCATCATATCTTTTAAGTGCCATTGTCAAACCTCTAACACTTTACAAAAAGTTACGTAGACCAAGACCATTGTTCCACCTTAAAAGTTAACGAATATTTGATAAATCTTCATGGTGACGACTGACGACAATTGACCTAAAGAAACAAGTCTTTATTTGATGGTTTCATATATATATGGTTCCTTCATGATTATGCTTTTAGAAAAACTATATGTTAGCATTGTCTTAATTTGATTATATGCATCCAGTTTTTGAACGTTATGGTGGTCAATTGACTACTATGTGCGGGTTAATTTATATAACCTGAAAAGTCAGGGTGTTATATTTTGAAGAATATATCTGATTGGAAAGGAAACATGCCATGATTAGAAAATAATCTAATATCTAGATTATACATATATAATAAAAATAGAAATTTAAAATAAGAGAAATGTTCATATAAAAAGATCATTAAAACTAAAAAGCTAGGGTAATAAGTAATCTCAATCATTAGTTTTTATCTCTTATTTACTCACAACCACTAAACATATTAAATGGAAAGGCTATTGTGAATGCTCTTAAATCGTACAACCATAGTAAATTTTCATTCACAATCATCCCCATAATATTGAATACACACTTATATAAAAATAAAAAAAAACTACTATGAATGCTCTTAGATTGACTTTTTAATAATAGTCACCTTTATTGATTTTTAAGAATTCCCCCATTTTTTAAACGTTTATAACTTTGATGTACCATATTATACTCTTAATAAAAAGTACACCATAAAAACGATCGTTTTTTATCTTTAAAACGATTATTTTTTTATTTTTAAAACGAGTACAATATGGTCATAAAAGATAATAATTTTTATATATTTCTAAGCTCATAAATCGTGATTGTGTTTTTAGTGTGGTTTATTGTGTCTTTTTATTAGTTATTGTATTTTTCTAAATAATATTTTGTTTTTATAAAATGATGAATTTTAAAATATATATATATATATATATATATATATATATATATATATATATATAATGTTGGAATAATATTATTGTATATTTAATATGTAAAACACAATAATTAACCAACAACTAACTAATTTTATACATTAAAATACTGACAAATTAAAATAATGTCTCATTTATTTTTTGATCTTAATTATATTATCTTGAACACTATGAGTTTTTGACAAATATATTTGTGAAATAATATCATTGTATATTTATAATTGTAAAATATAATGATAGATAACAAAAGTTTATATCTATAAAAAACAAGGATAAAAACAACATATCATGTTATCTTCAATACTATAAGTTTTGAAAAACAAATTGCTGAAAGTATATAATTGTGTACTTATAATTGTAAAATACAATGATAGATAATAATTTTATATAATATATAGAAACAATGGCAAAAATAACATAAAATTATCGAAAACGTAAAACACAATGATAATATATATAAAAATGATGTAAAATATATGACACAATTAACTGATATTTAACATAATAAACGTATAAAATACAATGAGTTGACGTATTTGACACAAAGATTAAAATGTCATACTCTTTAAAAATAATAGAAGAACACATATGTCAAGCCACATATATTTTTTAAACTTTTTAGGTTTTTTTACTATAACTATTTAAAGTAAACGACACTAGAATAATAAACTCAAATTTCATTCCACATTAAAAAATGTATACTTGAATCGGTTTCTAACTAAACAAAAAAATCCAAATTGAAATATTACAGTGGAATAAAAATTCAAATCAAATCATTTTTTTTAGTTTTTCAAGTCTGATTCAACACACTACTATTACAAATGAGTTTCTAAACTTATATGACCCATTATAAGGACAGATTCGGGCACTTTTACTTTTGATATAACTTGCTTTCTGAAAACGAACCTGGCGATTTTACTCATGGTATAATCTTGATTTTTTTTTTCAAAATGAAACTGGTTCTAAGTGAAATCTTAAGATAATCTTTAATTTTTTTTTTCCAGTTATGTTATTGGAAAAGATTTTCATCATTTCAACTAGCAAATTTTCATATTAAAATTACGACTTTTGGCTGAACCTATATTAATTCTTAATTCCTTTAATGGTTTTTTTTTATTCCATAAAAATGGGTTCTTGTTCCAAGCACAA
Source organism: Flaveria linearis (assembly GCA_024085815.1). Lineage (NCBI taxonomy): Eukaryota > Viridiplantae > Streptophyta > Magnoliopsida > Asterales > Asteraceae > Flaveria > Flaveria linearis. Next base: position 20,985,430 of record CM044015.1, on the reverse strand, counting down.
ACTCTTTTATGGTTAGAAATTATTTATTGTTACTAGAAATCAATATCTATGAAAACTGGACGTTGAATCCATAGAGATGCTTGATTTTCAGAGAAACAACTGCATAGTATTATATTCGTCATTTATTGGACTCGGGCCCAAATAACATACACTCTCATGGAGTCATGGTGCATGCATGCCCATGTATAATTCATCTTTTTTCCATAATAAAGGAAGTACCTGGTGCTGCTAATAGCTCTCGCGTTTTCGCAGAGTTCAGGGAGGGTCCGTTCCATTTAAGGGAAGATGTACGCGGTCTTTCCCCCATATTATATCTTTTTTCCATAATATAATATTTAAAATGTTAATATTTGACTTAAATGCCACCCAAAAACATTCATATTTTCAACTCAATAACTTTATTGTCCACATTAACTAATGGCTTCACAATAAGTTTATACACAATCCAAAATCACTTAAGAACATCCAAATAATCCAGCTAAACAAGATCATAATCTACATAGTAAACACAACAACTACTATTGATGCCACCATTTTACATAAAGCTAAGGTTTTCTTTTTCTTTTCTTTTTTAATATCAGTTTTAGAGAGAGAAATGGAGCACAATTGTTACCAATAAACCGAGTTATATTAATTTTTGTGAGACAGATTGAGCTAGGTTGTTAATATATATATATATAGACTCAATAGTGTCCTTTTACGTTTTTAATTAAAACGCATCAAGAGCCAGTTTTGACACAATAACACAATAAATGAGAAAATGAAACACAGGGCCGGCTCAACCGTTTTGGATGTCTTAAGCGAATCAAAAAGACGGGGCCCATTTTAAAGTTCACGATATAACTTATAACCCTACTTTTATATACCGGCTTGAAACCAATAATATACACTAAAATCATAATAGTTGACAGAGTTAATTCTTTTAATGATTATACACTTTTTGTGTGCATCAATGTGTTTAGAATTGGGAATTCAATTTCGCTACATTCAATTTTTTTATAAGGAACACAAGCCCAAAGCATATCATCCTACAAGATCTTAGTTACATTCAGTTAGGCCCTAAACCTTTAAATGAATAGGAAATAAAATTATTGTTACCTCAATGCAGGTGAAAACTAAGAAAAATTAACTCAACAATGGAGAACTAACACAAGCAATCAAGCAAAGTTACACAAAAAACAACAAAAGCAATCATGTAAACTAACACAATTTAACAGAGAAATCTAACAAAAGCAAATGATATTAACAGAGCAAACTAATACAAGTTAACAATTTGCATCAAACTAACAAAATTAAATGGATAACAATTTGTTCTCGAATTGAAACCTGAAACTCGGGGCCTCGGGCAGAAGGGGGAACCTGGCCTTGCTCTCGAAATCGCAGTAGGAATCGCAGAAAGGGGGAAATCGATGCCTCGATGGGGAAATCGCAGTAGGAATCGCAGAAGAGGAATCGCACTAGGGCAAGCAATGAATGAGCAATGAATGAAGATGAAGTGGAAGATCGATGCCTCGATGGTCTCGATGGGGAAAGCCGGAAAGCAGTAGCAGCGTGAAGATCGATGCCTCGATGGTCTCGATGGGGAAAGCAGGAAAGCAGTAGCAGCGTGAAGGGGAATCGCAGAAGGGGATGCCTCGATGGGGAAAGCCGGAAAGCAGTAGCAGCGTGAAGATCGATGCCTCGATGGTCTCCATTGTCTGAGCGGCTGAGCAATGAATGAAGATGAAGTGGAAACGTCGATGGTTGTGGCAATGAATGAAGTTCGATGGTTTTTTGGAAGATCGATGGTTTTTTTATTTTTGGCTGAGCAATGAATGAAGATGAAGTGGAAACCATGGTTTTTTGGCTGAGCAAAAATGGAGGCCCTATGGTAAGGGGAGGCCCAAAGCCCTGACATTGGGCCACAATGCTATTGGACCGGCCCTGATGAAACATTAGACTGCGTTTCATTTCGATTATGTTTGATAGGATACTAAGTAGTGTTTTCTTATTATATATATGTTGTTTGTGGTCAAGCTATGTTATTTAAGAGTAGTTTTTATAGAAAGACCATTAGAGATGCGTGTAATGGAGTTTTATTATTTAAATAGGGCGCACAAAAATATCCAAATTAAATATTGAACTTAAAATGGATCCAACACATATTTATCTTGTGTTCCCTTCAACAAATAGACGTAATGTCTTGTTTCGCCATTAGAGTATTTTGCATTATATGAATTAATATACAAATCTATACATAGATATACTATTAATTATTATGCATAAAAAGACAGACCAAAGCAAATAAAATTGGGCAAAACCATGTGCCACAGGTTACATCTGGCCAAATACATAACATGAAAGCTAGTCATACAATTTTAAATGTACAAAATTATGTTCTTAGCCTTTAAAAATCAGATACACGGTCATGTTATATGTTTAGCTGATATTTTCATACTCTTATACAACTATACAAGTTTTCTTATGGTGTTAATTAATTTTATTATTAACGAATTACAGAAATAATACATTAAAATAGTTATAAATGTTAATTATTTACCAGTTTGATATTTGGATGTCCTTGTATTATTAACAGAACAACAAATGTTTGTTAGTAACTACTGACATTGAACAGTTTTCGACTAAATATTCCGTGGAAACGGCCTCCCCATAAAATGTTGGGGAAAGACCGCGTACATCTTCCCTTAAATGGGACGGACCCTCCCTGGACCCTGCGAAACGTGGGAGCTCTTTGCAGCACCAGGTACGCCCTTTTTATTTCGTAGGAACCTTGTCCGGAAACTTTGTTTGGCGACAAACTACCAACAAATATCAGTTGTGAGAAACAACTTCGTAGGAAATAGTTTACCGACAAGTTAGCAATAGAACTTCCCACAAAATATTTGTCGCTGTTTTTTCAAGAATATACCAGAGAACATTTTCACAAATCTTTCAACAATTTAGCGACAAATTTATTTTTAAAATTGTTTTATTTTAATTATATAACAAAACATCAAATAATAATAATATTTAATTTTTCTCCTCTGACGAATTTCCAACAACTTTTTTGAAGCTATATTGTCAGGAATTTGTCAGAAAAGTCTAGGTTTTTTTATTGGTTGCTATCTCCGAGTCGTTGCTTTATGTTGGGATAAAGTAATTGTTAATATCTTGTCAGAAAGTTATAGGAAAAATGTATTCTCTCTAGTGGTGGATAGATCCAAAAAAGCAAACTCTAAACTATAAATTTTCGTTGGTAATGTGTTGGTGATTACCGACAAACAACCTAAAGCAAGAAAACAAATATTTTCATCTACTAAATTGTTAGAATTTTTATGTTTGTATTACATTTTATTTTAGTAGCGAAAGAAAGAACATACAACGATTAATTAAAACCAAATTATTAATCTTCTGTTAGGGTCAAACAGTGAGTTAAACTAAAAATAGAAAAAGCTAAGGGCCTGTTTGGTTGGGTCTGACCGACCCGGTCAGACGTGCAAGTCTGACTCGGTCAGACGTAGCTTGTTTGGTTGGGTCCGTCTTACCGGAGAAGATGTCTGACCGAACCCCTTATTTGGTCTGACATGAACCAACATCTGACCCGAGTTAGACGTGGTTCACGGTGGTGGTTCGACGACGGTTGAGGAAGAAGATGACCAAACATACCTCGCAGTGGTGGTTCGCGACGTGGTTCACGGTGGTGGTTCGCGACGTGGTTCACGGTGGTGGTTTGCGATGGTGGTTCGCGATGGTGGTTCGCGATGTGGTTTACGGGGGTGGTGGTGGGTCTAGGGTTTGGGGGTTGTGGGGTGGGGGAGAAGATGCAGAAGTTGTGGGGCGGTGGGTCGAACGGTTGATCGTCGCCGCCATGAGGTGCCCGAGGGGGACGACAACGATCTGGGCGGAGATGGGCGTGATTGACATCGGCTCTCGGCGGTACCATTTGAGGTCTGAAAGTGCTGATTGAAGAACTGGGGTGAGGAATGAACTGATTGTGGAAGGGGGTGTTAGGGGTTATGTTTTTATTTTATTTTATTTTATTAATTTTCTTTTTTATAACCAAACACACTTATTTGTTCAGACCACTTATTGATTCAGATCTCTTACTGGATCAGACCTCTTACTGGTTCAGACCTCTTACTGGTTCAGACCTCTTACTGGTTCAGCACTTATTCAATCAGATGTTACCAAACAGCCCCTAAGCTTTTAAAAATCTAAAACTAGTTATTGACGTGGATGACACAATCTTCAAAGATTTCGCCAGTAGTGTCCACGAACATACAAACCGACTTTGGTGGTGCTAGCCAAACAACAAGAATAATCAAGACCAAGTTTTTATGAACTCGGAATCGCCCCACTCGAACTCAACACCACGAATATTGCTGGGCTCTCCTCTCTTTCCCTCAAACTTGCCAACTACAACACATGGCCTAATGTGACTTGCCATAAAAAAAAACACATTATCACATGACAAGGCCCGGTAAACGTCCAATTAGTGGATTTATCATCTAACACATATCATTAATACTTAATGATTTTAATGATTTGTTATAACCTAATACGACCTAAGAGCTAGGTTCTACTCTAGGTGTTTACAAGACTAGGGGAATACTTAGTAGTAGCAACTCGGGATACTTCTAGATTTTTTTCACAAGTTGAAATCATACATGTAATCTATAAAAATGGAGGCTTATGCACTATTTCATCTTAATGTCTAACTAATAAATTCACTTACATGTTTTTTATCTAAGTTTGATAACAAAAAATAAAGGAACAACATCATACATGTAATATCTTCATCATAAGTTGAACTCAAACTAAAAGGAGATTAAGAATCTATGTAATGGCATGATCATAAAACATTGTATTGAATCTTCTAACCATCATAAGATGACCTAGTGGTAAGACATCTGAAAGATCTTTTACGAGAATCAGGTTTAACCTTTGTTGAAATATGTGTATGTTTCAATTTAATATCAAACATATATTTTATATTTCTTTTTTTATATTTCTAGTTGTTAATATTTTTCATGAACTCTTGGGCTTTGATATCTATCTGGACTTTGGAGTACTCTTGAATTTAAAAGAGCTGATAATGTTGTCGGACTGGATTATTGGGTTCTCGTACGTGGGCTTGGATTGCCATTTTATGGGCTTCTTATTCTTCATCTTTAATGGGTTTTGTATCTAAGAGGATAAGAGAGAGATGCATAATATGTCATCACTTATTAGCCTGAAGTTGTGAGTTCTGATTAGGATGGTTACTACACTTAATCATTTTGATACATATTATCATCATCAATTTGCTCAACATCAACAACACTCTTCATCGATTCTTCAAGGTCAAAACTATATTTCTTCATCAGATGGCTTTTATCAATAGTACCATCTCTTATAGTTCATATATCTTTTAATTATCATTCTATCAGTGTTTCATCTTCATGTTCATCTTGATGAAACTATTTATTTGATTGTATCTGTATTAGGTCTATGACATTGATGACCTAAGTTTAGTTCTGATTATGAAGTTTTTGTTCTAGTTTAATCTTTTATTGTTCTTATTCGATTCTTGAGTCTAAATGTATATAGTTTGGGTTTACTAGAGTTGAAATCCAGATTTCTTGACAACCTTTCCCAGGTAACCATCATCAAAGACCATTGTTGTTAAAAGAAACACTCAATCGAATATCCTAACAAATATATTTACTTTCTTGAATTTGTTTATGTTTAAATTTATTGACATAAAAGGTATATGTATCTTTAGTATGATTTTACTTGCTAGTTGCTATCAACAAACTCTTTTTGTCTAAAAATTCAGACATTGCCTAAACATGTGTTCTAATCAAGACAAATGTATCTTCTGATGTGCCTTGGGTTTTTATATAAGATTTAGAAATTTATTATGCAACAGAAGACTTACGATATAAAACTTTTATAAAACATTTTATATAAAAACTCATCAAGAATCCATTTGAAAGAACACTTGAAATGAAAATTATTACAACAATAAGATGTTTGAAGTCTACAACCTTTAATGCATAGTTATTGAATTTTGATAAAGATATTAATGTTGAACCTTCATTAAGAAGTATCCACACCAAGCAATTGAATCCAACAAGGTGCTAACTAAAAACCTAAATATTTCAAGATGTAGAACACTTTCTTCTAATAGTATTATGTATGTGTAGGATTCCATATATATCACCAAAGACCTTATGGATTAATGACTTGGCATTATAAGAAAAGTTATTGAAATCCTGTTGGGAATTCTAACCTTAGAAGAAATTGAAGATTTCCAGTTTGTTGAAGTTGAAGATTTGAAGAACAAAAGCCACAAAATATTAGTCTAGGGTTTATTTTGTAATTATTTTAACCTCTAGATTAGTATATATTGTAACATATGTCATCGTTGAAAGGGGGTGACTAATTCATCACATGTTAGGGTGAATTAGGGTTCATCACCAACAACAATATATCATCATCCCTCATGGATGATGATTTCAACATTATATCATCATTCTTTTGAATGATGATTTCAACAATATATCAATAACATCAAGCATTATACATGTATGTGTTCATCATCCTTGTGTTCTTCGTCATGTTCATCATATTTATATATTTTAGCATCTAATCATTCGATTCTTGTTATCATCAATATGAATCCTAAGATCCAAGCTCATGTTCATGTTTGAATCATGAACACACAATTGGTATCAGAGCGAGGTTGTGGATTCATATTGATTGTGATAAGTTTTCATGTTTAGTTTGCTGAAATTATTGAATATTTGAAGAAAAAAATTCAACAATCAATCAATATTCATTGTTTGCGGCTGCCTCAAAGTTCAATCAACTATGGTTTTCGGCTGCATCAAGATCAAAAAGCTGCGGTTTTGGGGCTGCTTCTGAATCATTTGAGGCTGCCAAACAAGGATCAAAAAAATGTGGATTTGGATTGATTCCAATCCGCATGTGGCTGCCAATTAAGGGCTAAAAAACAAGGCTGCCGAAGGCAGCTCTTGCGGCCGCAAAAGAGGCTGCCAAAGGCAGCTTGTGAGCAAAGGATTGCAGCCACATAAGGGGCTGCCGATCAAGGTTCTTGCGACCAAATAAGGCTGCCAAATTGAGTTTGAGGCTGCCGAATGTGGCTGCAAATTAGGGTTGCAAAAGGGGCTGCCAATTAGGGTTTCTGGCTGCCGTATAAAGACTCTTGCGGATTAGGGTTTCTTGCAGATTAAGGCTGCTCCCGAACCAATTGTGGCTGCCCAAAGAAGCTGCCAAAACATTGAAGGCTGCCGTGAGCAGCTGACTTGGTTAAGGCTGGAGTTTTTGTGATTAGGGATGCCTAATTAGGGCTGCCCTAATTAGGGTTTCTTGAAAAATTAGGGTTTGCAACCTAGGGTTGCAAATGGGCTCGGGAACTCAATTGGGTTTGTTTCTTGGGCTCTATCATTAAACAAAAACATTAGTTGGAATTGGGCTCAAGTGTTGAAGATTGGGCTTATGATCAACAAAACAAAATTGGGATTCGTATTCGGGCTCTCATCAACAAAAACAATAGGGACATCAAGTTACAATATATAGTTGTTCTAAAGCTTTGAAGACATCGCTTCCGCATCAACAACATTCTTAGCATTGAACAACTATCCAACAAGAACAAGATCAAGCTTCAACTCACATTGGAAATCTACAATTTAGGGGGAGTGTTGTTGGGAATTCTAACCTTAGAAGAAATTGAAGATTTGAAGTTGAAGATTTGAAGAACAAAAGCCATAAAATATTAGTCTAGGGTTTATTTTGTAATTATTTTAACCTCTAGATTAGTATATATTGTAACATATGTCATCATTGAAAGGGGGTGACTAATTCACCACATGTTAGGGTGAATTAGGGTTCATCACCAACAACAATATATCATCATCCCTCATGGATGATGATTTCAACATATATCATCATTCTTTTGAATGATGATTTCAACAATATATCAATAACATCAAGCATTATACATATATGTGTTCATCATCATTGTGTTCTTCGTCATGTTCATCATATTTATATATTTTAGCATCTAATCATTCGATTCTTGTTATCATCAATATGAATCCTAAGATCCAAGCTCATGTTCACGTTCGAATCATGAACACACAAATCCTCTCTTTTTTCTACTTTGCCAAAAATTAGAAGTGCATGTATGCTCTTCATTTTTCAGTCATATATAACCCATGTGTGTAATATTATTTAAAGAATCAAGTTAGTAAATCTACCCACATAAAAAAATCTTATGTTGGCAAAAGACTTTGTAGTCTTCAAGGCAAATTTACAAGACTAGGACTTACCTAAATAACCTTGGCACGCATCATGATAATCTTCTAGCTTCCATACTCATAATATCAACGTTAAGCTCCTTTCGGTTTAACCACAATAATCGGCACAACTAGTTTTGCTACCACTTTCAAACTCTTGGCTAAGTGTTCTAATTTCTATGAACAAGCACCGACATAGTCCTTTGTTACTAGCACGATGACCGCATATCCTTTCATGACCTTTTCATTCTTGTCCAATTACCTCCAGCTAGTTTACCCGATTCCCTAACTTCCTTCTACATTTCACTAGCTTTCCCAAAGCTCTATTTCGAGCCATCTCGTATGTCAAAGTACCTTTATTCAGTATTTCACTCTAAATGGGTGTGGGTGCAGCAGCCACCATTCCAATAACTATGTAACCAGACCCACTCCAGATGTACCTCTTAATCTTCTTTGATTTATGCATCACAAAATATGGCACCGACTTTCCCAAATTATGGAATTGGTAGATATAGTTAGCATAACCAGATCCCACCATTGCTTGATTACAAAAGTAATTGTAGCATCCTGTATTTTTGGTATTAATTAAAAGTTAACGTCGTTTAAACTTGTAAGGACCATTGTGGTCATATACGAAACTTATAGGTCGCTTATACATATTATTTTAATTTGTCTTTTAATCCTTTAAAGATTATAGTGAGTATTATTATATAATAAATAATAATAATAATAATAATAATAATAATAATAATAATAACAATAATAATAATAATAATAATAATAATAATAATAATAATAATAATAACAATAATAATAAGTTAGAAAGAGGTTAAAACTTAAAGTCTAACTAAGTTCAGGGGGTGTTTTGTCATTTTGAAAACTTTAAATAAAAGTTTATTACATAAAATAATAGAACTTGAAACTACAGGGACCATTTGTGTAATTACCCAAACCGCCCCCTTTCCCCGTCGGACTCCTTGCCACCGGCCACCGGCTCCGGCGAAGCCCAGAACAGCCAAAACCGCTCGATTTGTAACCAAATTAAACACCCGACATATTCACGTGGGAGATTCGAACTCTTGCACCAAAAACGATTTAAAATTTGGAACATTCAGTGCGATCTAGAACCGCCCCCGCGGTTGTCGGCCGCTTTACAGGCTACAATCGCACTAAACATCAACAATAATGCAATTAAACTAACCACAGCGATCGTCTATATGTTCCTAAACTAATAGCACTTTCAATTACTTCTGAAAACACATGAAAACACACCATCGACCACCTCCCCTGCCGCGACCTGTTCATCACCTGTTCTTGTGTTCTACACTTCAATATCGGGTAATTTATTTGTTTAAAAACCTTAACATTTGTTATATAAAACATTATTTAACAAACATTATGAATAGTTATTTTTAATAATAATCATGATAATTGCAATTACATATATATTTTATCTTATAATTTCACAATTTATTTACAAAGGATCAACTTCCTTAAAATAAATTTATAAATTCCATGAATGGTATTTTTATAAGGATTTATTAACTTTATAAAATCCCCAAATTTTATTACCGTAGTTCACGTTAAAACGTTAATCCTATTATTAACCTAAATCTTGTAATATATATATATATATATATATATATATATATATATATATATATATATATATACATTTAGGTACCTTGTGACGTTACATCTTGGAACGACGCTTATTATTGATCTTATTAAATCTTCATCTTATACCTATTTCCATGTGAGTTTTCCTTACCCCTTTTTACTTTATTTCACACTAGTTTGGGGTGAAACATGATACTTATACATCATACACTTATAAACGTTTGAGACTTGTAAAGCACTTGCAATTCATCTTTATATTTTGTCATGGTTATTTGTGTGTTGTAAGTGATTATATGAGATACATAGTTGGTTACAATCATTAACTATTGCTAGCCTGGCGACGTCTTAGATCTTTGGGCCTGACAAGCCTATTTGGTGCTAAAGTCGATGTATAGCCGACTCCTAGGAGTCGTATGCTTGTGCACTAGGGAACCAAATACACTTAGCCAATCTTATATACTTGTAATCAAGTCGATGTTTGGTTGTAAAGATATGTGTTCTATAACCTTACTAGCATATAACCTATGACACGAATTGCTACTTGTAATCTTTTCATATTATGTATGAAAACCTTGGAAACTCACCAACTATTTTTAGTTTACCTTTTATTTTTATCATGTTTCAGGTAACCCCTAAGTTTAAAGTGGTCTTTTGAAGCTTGCATAATCTAGGACTTGGACCTAGTTAATGGACTAATGAATTATGCTTTGTTATGTTATGTTTGAACTTATTGCATATTTGAGACTTATGTTTGTAATTTCTTTTGAAACTATTCATTTGAATATTTACATTTAAATATAGCTTTATGTGACTGTGAACAATCTTAATCCTCACATCTCGACGATTCCGTCGTCAAGGTTGGGGTGTGACAGATTGGTATCAGAGCCCATAACTATAGGGATTTGGGTTATTAGAAATGGTGACCTAGACTATAGCATATGCATGAACCTTATAGAATTATATTTCTATCTTGTAAATTATATGGTTTGCATGCTACATGATGCTATGTTTCCTTATGTGCAATTTGATGCCCTAGCATAGGATTGCCTAAACATTGCTACATGTCTCCCAAGACTTATATTTGACTCTTTGACTCTCCCCGAACATGAAACCTCTTAATCTTATTCTCGACAACACGTGGAATCGTATACTTATGCTTATGACTTGGATCTTTAGACGTTATGTCTAATCTATATAAATCACATCAAGGTTTTGATTTCATGAACCTAAGAAATATTGTGTGACACATAGACATCTGTATTCTGGATTTCCTGGCAAAAAGCCTTCGGGCTAAGGTAAGCGTTTCGTATAAATCCTACGGGACTAGTTACGCTTACCTGGGAATTTTTAGGATGAGTGATAAACTATGGTCAACACACACAAGTTTCTAAGGCTAATGGGTCAATTTACCTTGAAGTGTCAACGTTTCCAAATGGCGATGCGTTACCAACTGGAAACATTCCGTATAATTCATGATTCTTACTTTAACTGTCTATCCTTATTGTCCTCTTACCCGTTCCTAATCCAATTCGTATTTTCCAGCATGTCTCGCCAACACGGAAACCGAGGAAGAACCGACCGTAAGCTTGCCGCCATGATTGCCCGGCAAATGGATGCGGTCATCCCGACTATGATGGCTGAACTCAGCAGCACTATGATCGCCAACGTCGCGAACAGCAACGGCCTAGGGGAAAATAGTGCAAACCAAGGCCGTAACAACCAGTCTTGCACCTTCAAGCACTTTAGTTCATGCAAGCCTCCCAGTTTCAGTGGCAAGGAAGGTGCCACTGGTCTCTTAGAATGGTTTGAAGGGATGGAGAACACCTTCGTCAACTGTGAGTGCCTCGAAGCACTCAAGGTGAGGTATGCCACCAGTATGCTGCAGCAAAGGGCCTTAACGTGGTGGAACAGCGAAAAGAGAAACCGATGCCCTGACGCAATCTTGGCCTTAAGTTGGGAGGAATTCAAAAACATAGCCATCGCCAAGTTTTGCCCAAGAAGTGAAGTCCAGAAGCTAGAAGAGGAATTCTGGAACCTGAAACAGGATGGCGGGAATCATCTGGCGTATTCTACCTGCCATCACGAATTGAGTATACTGCTGCCGCACATGGTGGATACTGTTGCACGTAATGTGGAGAAATTCATAAAGGGTGTGCCGCCTCAGATTCAGGATGCCGTTGTGGGTAGTCGACCCGCAACTTTGGAAGAAGCCATCACCATCACTGCCCAATTGACGGAGAACCACATCCGAGCGGGCACTATGTCTGCAAAGGGTGCCAAGAAAACTGAGAAGACGACCCCCGAGGAGGTCAAGGAGGTCAAGCCTGATAACAAGAAAAGGAAGTTTGTACCGGCACGGAACTACGCCGTGGCTGCTCCTAAGCCACCTCAAAGACAGTGTATTCCCGGGACTACACCGGCAACACAAGTGCCCGTGGCAAGGGCTTATGCGGGTCCTCAACCTATGTGCAACACGTGTAGGTATCATCATCCGGGGAATCAACCGTGTCGTATCTGCACTTATTGCGGTAAATATGGCCATTTGGTGGCAACTTGCCACCGTGCACCTAACAATGCCGCCGTGGTCACAAATCGTGGTTGCTACAACTGTGGGGAACCTGGTCACTTCTGCCCACAATGTCCTCGTCTTGTGGGTAACGTTCCACAAGCTCGTGGACGTGCCTTCAACATCAACGTGAATCAAGCTCAGGCGAACAACGACGTGGTGAACGGTACGTAAATTTCAAACCTATCTCCTTAGAAATTCCCTTAGATTCGTTGCTTATGTCATTAAGTGCCTATAAAACCTGCACAGGTATGTTTCTTATTAATGACATCTATGCTTACGTATTATTCGATTCGGGTGCCGATAGGAGTTTCGTTTCCTTAGAATTCGAACCAACACTTACTAAATCTCGCACGAATCTGGAAAGACCTCTCACCGTTGAAGTTGCCGATGGGAAACCGATCATCGTCGACGTGGTCATCCGCGAGTGTCTATTGTGTCTCGACGATCATAAATTTCTTATCGACCTCATTCCTATGAAACTTGGAAGCTTCGACTTCATCATTGGTATGGATTGGTCTGCCAAACACCATGCCGAGATTGTTTGTTTCGAGAAGTGCATTCGTATACCGTTACCCTCCGGGGACACGTTGAAGGTGTTCGGTGAACGGTCTTCCAAAGGACTCAAGCTTATGTCATGCACTCAAGCTCGGAAGTGCCTAAGTAAGAGTTATCCGACATTCTTAGCCTATGTAGTCAACACCAAAGTCAAAGGGAAAGAACTTAAGGATGTCCCTATCGTACGAGACTTTCCTGAAGTATTTCCCGATGACCTTAGTGGTTTACCTCCCGTGCGTGAAGTCGAGTTTAAAATTGACTTGATACCGGGAGCAAACCCCGTGGCTAAGTCACCATATCGACTTGCACCGTCTGAAATGCAAGAACTCTCTAGTCAACTTCAAGAGCTAACCAAGAAAGGTTTCATTCGTCCTAGTTCTTCACCTTGGGGTGCACCTGTCTTATTTGTGAAGAAGAAAGATGGGTCATTCCGTATGTGCATCGATTACCGGGAGCTCAACAAGTTGACCATCAAGAACCGGTATCCTCTTCCTCGTATCGACGATCTCTTCGATCAACTTCAAGGAGCTGCAATCTTTTCAAAAATCGACTTGCGTTCAGGTTATCACCAACTGCGAGTCCACGACGATGATATCCCAAAGACTGCATTCCGCACTCGGTATGGGCAATACGAGTTTATGGTTATACCTTTCGGCTTAACAAATGCTCCTGCGGTCTTCATGGATCTTATGAACCGGGTGTGCAAGCCATACCTAGACAAATTTGTCATCGTTTTCATCGACGACATTCTTATTTATTCCAAGTCCCGTTCCGATCATGAACTTCATCTCCGTCAAATCCTCGATCTGTTGAAGAAGGAACAACTGTACGTGAAGTTCTCAAAATGTGAGTTTTGGCTTGAAGAAGTACAATTCTTAGGGCACGTTGTGAATAGCCAAGGAATTCACGTTGACCCTGCAAAGGTGGAAGCTGTGAAGCATTGGTGTGTTCCCACGACTCCGACCGAGATTCGTTCTTTCCTTGGTCTTGCTGGTTACTACCGGCGATTCATCGCTAACTTCTCAAGGATCGCGAAGCCGCTCACTTCCTTGACATAAAAGAATAAACCATTCGAGTGGGGGCCCGAGCAAGAGGAAGCTTTTGAAGCGTTAAAGCACAAACTATGCAATGCTCCTATCTTGACCTTACCCGATGGAAACGATGATTTCACCGTATATTGTGATGCTTCAAAACAAGGCCTTGGTTGTGTTCTTATGCAACGAGAAAAGGTCATAGCTTGTGCATCAAGACAAATTGAAGGTTCACGAGGTGAATTACACAACACACGATCTCAAGCTTGGTGCTGTTGTTTTTGCCTTGAAGATTTGGAGACATTACTTTTATGGTACGCAATGTATAGTCTACACCAATCACAAAAGCCTTCAACACGTTTTTAATCAAAAAGATCTCAATATGAGACAACATCGTTGGGTTGAGTTGATTAGTGATTATGACTGTGACATTCGTTACCACCCTTGGAAGGCAAATGTCGTAGCCGATGCACTAAGTCGTAAAGTCCATAACAAGATGACCTTGTTTCAAGAGATTCGCGATCGACGACAATGGTTTGATACTTTAAGAGGATTCGATACCGAAATTCGACTAGATGTCAACAAGGCTACCGTACTGCTATAAAATTTGAGAATAGATAGTGACATCGAGTCTAGTATCTTGGAGGCTCAACAAATGATTCAACAAGAAGGAAGAATGAAGTATGAACTGGAGCATAGCCTTCTAACTCAACTGGAGACGAAACCTAATGGGTTGATGTACTTCGCGAATCGAATGTGGGTTCCAAATCATGATAATCTTCGTACTCTTGTCATGAACAAAGCTCATCAAACTCGTTATTCTATTCATCCTGGCTCCGATAAGATGTACATGGACCTGCGTGGTCAATATTGGTGGCCTGGAATGAAGAAAGACATAGCGACTTACGTAGCTAAGTGCCTCACGTGTACGAAGGTTAAAGCCGAACATCAACGTCCAAGTGGGTTGCTTGAACAACCCGAGATTCCTATGTGGAAGTGGGAACACATATCCATGGACTTCATAACTAAACTACCCCGAACCTCTCGAGGACATGATAGCATATGGGTGATCGTTGACCGATTGACCAAATCGGCACATTTTATACCCATACGTGACACTTACAAGACATCAAGGTTGGCACGTATATACGTTGATGAAATTGTAAGTCGTCATGGGGTACCTCTTCATATCATATCCGACCGAGACGCTCGTTTCACTTCGCATTTTTGGTTGTCTATGTAAGAACTCTTGGGTACACAACTAGATCTAAGCACGGCTTACCATCCTCAAACTGATGGTCAAACCGAGCGAACGATCCAAACCCTGTAGGATTTACTACGCCTATGTGTCCTTGACTTTGGTGGTGATTGGGATACGCATCTACCGCTTGCGGAGTTTTCGTATAACAATAGTTATCACTCGAGTATCAAGATGGCACCATTCGAAGCACTTTATGGTCGAAAATGTCGTTCACCGATCTGCTGGACCGACATTGGTGAAAATTTCATCACTGGTCCTGAACTCATACAAGAGACGACTGATAAAGTTTTTATCATCCGAAAGAACCTTGAAGTGGCAAGAAGTCGACAAAAGAGCTATGCTGATAAGCGACGTAAGCCATTGGAATTCCAAGTTGGGGAGATGGTTCTTTTAAGGTTTCACCGTGGAAGGGTGTTGTTCGCTTTGGAAAAAAGGGCAAACTGGCTCTAAGATTTGTAGGACCTTTCAAGATTCTGAAAAGGATTGGGAAAGTGACTTACAAACTGGAATTACCTTCCGACCTTAGTGGAGTTCATCCTGTGTTCCATGTCTCGAATTTAAGGAAGTGTCTGGCTGACGAAGGTCTGCATGTTCCGTTGGATGACATCCAGATCGACTAGTCATTACACTTTGTCGAGAAACCCGTTGAAGTTATGGATCGCATTATGAAGAAGACTAGAACCACCACTACCCCAATCGTCAAGGTTCGTTGGGAGAATAAGCGTGGTGATGAATTTACTTGGGAACGTGAGGAGCACATGAAGAAGAAATACCCGTTTCTATTTGTATAGTTTCATTCTTAATTTCGGACGAAATTCTCTTATGTTGGGGAGACTGTAACAACCTGTATTGTTGGTGTTTATTAAAAGTTAACGTCGTTTAAACTTGTAAGGACCATTGTGGTCATATACGAAACTTATAGGTTGCTTATACATATTACTTTAATTTGTCTTTTAATCCTTTAAAGATTATAGTGAGTATTATTATATAATAAATAATAATAAATAATAATAATAATAATAATAATAATAACAATAATAATATATAATAATAATAATAATAATAATAATAATGATGATGATAATATATAATAATAATAATAATAATAATAATAATAATAATAATAATAATAATAATAATAATAATAAGTTAGAAAGAGGTTAAAACTTAAAGTCTAATTAAGTTCAGGGGGTGTTTTGTCATTTTGAAAACTTTAAATAAAAGTTTATTACATAAAATAATAGAACTTGAAACTACAGGGACCATTTGTGTAATTACCCAAACCGCCCCCCTTTCCCCCGTCGGACTCCTTGCCGCCGGCCACCGGCTCCGGCGAAGCCCATAACAGCCAAAACCGCTCGATTTGTAATCAAATTAAACACCCGACATATTCACGTGGGAGATTCGAACTCTTGCACCAAAAACGATTTAAAATTTGGAACATTCAGTGCGATCTAGAACCGCCCCCGCGGTTGTCGGCCTCTTTACAGGCTACAATCGCACTAAACATCAACAACAATGCAATTAAACTAACCACAACGATCGTCTATATGTTCCTAAACTAATAGCACTTTCAATTACTTCTGAAAACACACGAAAACACACCATCGACCACCTCCCCTGCCACGACCTGTTCATCACCTGTTCTTGTGTTCTACACTTCAATATCGGGTAATTTAAATCACCTATCTACTCGGTTTTACATGGGGAACAAAAGCCCCATGTTTATAATCATTAACCGAATCGATTTGATGTTCAATTGAATCATGTTTCGATCTAGGGTTCTTGGATATTTGGGAAAAGTTTCAGATAAGTGTTAAAAGGAAAAGGAACTGGGTTGTAACGCGACTGGAAGCCATTGGTTCACCGGTTACACACATACATTTCACACTGGAGGTCCCGGGTTCGAACCCTGCTACCCCCACTTTTTTAAAAAGGCCTTTTTGGCCCTTAAAAAAATTATATAAAAATTCTAAAAATTACAAAAAAAATCTGTTTTATAAATTTAATTTTATGAAAGTATTTAACCATTTTCTATAAATTTATTTGTTTAAAAACCTTAACATTTGTTATATAAAACATTATTTAACAAACATTATGAATAGTTATTTTTAATAATAATCATGATAATTGCAAGTACATATATATTTTATCTTATAATTTCATAATTTATTTACAAAGGATCAATTTCCTTAAAATAAATTTTATAAATTCCATGAATGGTATTTTTATAAGGATTTATTAACTTTATAAAATCCCCAAATTTTATTACCCTAGTTCACGTTAAAACGTTAATCCTATTATTAACCTAAATCTTGTAATATATACACACACACACACACACACACACACACACATATATATATATATATATATATATATATATATATATATATATACATTTAGGTACCTTGTGACGTTGCATCTTGGAACGACGCTTATTATTGATCTTATTAAATCTCCATCTTATACCTATTTCCATGTGAGTTTTTCTTGCCCCTTTTTACTTTATTTCACACTAGTTTGGGGTGAAATATGATACTTATACATCATACACTTATAAACGTTTGAGACTTGTAAAGCACTTGCAATTCATCTTTATATTTTGTCACGGTTATTTGTGTTTGTAAGTGATTATATGAGATACATAGTTTGTTACAAACATTAACTATTGCTAGCCTGGCGACGTCTTACATCTTTGGGCCTGACAAGCCTATTTGGTGCTAAAGTCGATGTATTGCCGACTCCTAGGAGCCGTATGCTTGTGCACTAGGGAACCAAATACACTTAGCCAATCTTATATATTGTAATCAAGTCGAGGTTTGGTTGTAAAGATATGTGTTCTATAACCTTACTAGCATATAACCTATGACACAAATTGCTACTTGTAATCTTTTCATATTATGTATGAAAACCTTGGAAACTCACCAACTATTTTTAGTTGATCTTTTATTTTATCATGTTTCAGGTAACCCCCAAGTTTAAAGTGGTCTTTTGAAGCTTGCATAATCTAGGACTTGGACCTAGTTAATAGAATAATGAATTATGCTTTGTTATGTTATGTTTGAACTTATTGCATATTTGAGACTTATGTTTGTAATTTCTTTTAAAACTATTAATTTGAATATTTACATTTAAATATAGCGTTATGTGGCTGTGAACAATCTTAATCCTCACATCTTGACGATTCCACCGTCAAGGTTGGGGTGTGACAGTAATGATTTAACTTTTGCATCCCATCCATGAGGCGGTACTCCTCAATTACCAATGCTTTAAGCTCGTCCAAAATCATGGCCATCACAACCTCCCTACTTCAAGCTTGAACTTGGGTATTCCACCACGTCAATGTTTCGTCCTTGATCGAAAGGGGTTCAACGGTTGCTATAGGGTCTTAAAATAACGAGGATGAGCTACCCAAAATGGTAAAGATTCAAAAATGAAGGAAATGTAATATATGAGTTGAATAAAGAGTAAGTGTGCGCGCTTGTTATTAACTTGCTTGAGATGGTTGTTGTGGCTCATCTTATGAGTTGATTATGGGCTTTAAGGTGGCTGGAATTGAGAATGTTCTTGAGTGCAAGAAGGATAGTGCAAGTATGAGATCAAGAGGAGAGATTAGAGAGAGTTTGCATATAAAATTATAAGAAATATGAAGTGTGGGTGTGGTTGGGGTGCTTGGCCGAAAATGAAAGGGGGGATGGGGTTCGTGTGGGTCCTACAAGTCTTGGATATTGGGAGATTTTTGGTTAAGATAAGAGGTTAATGGATTTTGTAGATTTTATAAATATTAGATTTATTAAAGAGGGTGGTTGATTTGACTAGACTAATTATATTTATAAATTATTAATTGTTTTTTTATAGATTGTATGTTTTGTTTTATATAAATTCAGGTATTGAGATTTTAATATATTGTCAGTAATACTGTTTATATTTAACTAAATGTAAGAATACGTATTTTAAAAACTTTCTTATGTGTTGAGCAAGTACATGCTTATAACTTTGTAAACGTATATAATTGTAATTGATTATTTGTACGTATATTTGGTATTTCATGTAATCACGTTTGTAAGTTTTAATCTATTGAATAATCATAACTTTATAAGTTTATAGGTTTGCTTAGTTATGATGTTTGTTTATTAGGATTCGTTGATTAATTGTAGGTTTTATATAAGTTGGCTTGTTATACTTTGTTTTTATCTAATTGGACCTAGTTCATATTATTTTATGGGCCAAAGTCCATTAAAGTCTAAGCCACATCTAAGCCTATTAAGGTATCAAGCCCAAGATCATTAGGGTTCCATGGGTTAAACCCATTATGATGTGTGTGAGTGGGTCTAAGCCTGTTATGATGTGTGTATGGGTCTGAGCCCATTATAGGCTTCCATAATCTAAGATTTATCTAACCAAATATGTTATTATTGTGCGGACCGAGTAGGTTTCTAAGAAAAAAAATTTTGGGCCTAAAAATCAAGGTTGTCACAACATCTTCTTGTACTTTCTAGTTTAAGCCACTAATCAACAAAAAAACAAAAAAAATTCATAGACATGCTCCCTACGTACTTGTTTTCAGTGAGTAACTCTCAGAAAGAAGGGTCAAATCATTGTTGTCAAGAACGGATCGGATCGGCCGGTCCAACCGGGATTCGGTTGGCCACCGGTCCGATCCACCCCAGATCGTCTTTCTTCAAGAACCGGCCGGTTTGAGAACTTTTCCATTTTTTTATTTTTTATTTAATTTTTGTTTGATTTAATGGGTTTAACGGGTAGGTCGGATGATGAATTTCAATGTTAGATGTATTATTATTGTTGATTTTATATATAACTATAAAATACACACATAAATTACTTATATTAAATTATATATATAACTCTCTCTCTCTCTATATATATATATATATATATATATATATATATATATAATTATGATGCCATCCGGTTCTTTAACCCGATACAACTGGTCCGACCACCAAACCAGTAAGACGTCCCGTTCAACGTCCTATTTATTTCTGAAAACATTGGTCAAAAGAAGATGAATTTACAGGTAGATAGGCAGCCTTAAGTTTGTTGAAATCCATGGGGTATCAATTGGTTAATCGAATCATTAAGTAGATTTTCTTTCCTTTATGGTGCAAATCCAAATTCCAAAGTCTTAATACTTTAGATCAAAAGATTGCTAGTTCCCATATAACCATATAACCTAAATCCAAGTTACCATATAACCACATATACTTTTATTGATGACTCACATAGCTTTTATTAAGGATATATGAAAGACAACAATCATCTATCACTGCTAAAGCCTAGATGGTCTCATGTTTTATAATACAAAATGTATGAAATAAATTTAGTTAACATGCCACAAATTTCACATAAAATATTCTTATCAGGTTTATTTTATATTATATCTATATTATTATATGTGAAAATGAACATTGAAAATATTACATAAATATACTAATAATATATATATATGTATATATATTTATTGATATATAATAACAATAATAAAAAATAATGTTTATGTATTCAATTCAAATCAATTTGACACATCATATTGAACATGTAAGTTTTTAAAGTTTTGGGTTTATCCCATCACAATTTTATTTTTAAAAATTTATTTTTTTTTTAGATATGTGTCGGTACGATTTGGGTCAAAAATGAGTTTGGTCAAATATAAAACGTTTTTTACTCTACGTTTCAATGTAGATTTAATTCAGAAACGAGTCGGGATGAATGTAAGTTGTGCTTTTTATACACGGTTTGACGTACTGTACATGTCGACATAGTCTTGTTTGGAAAAGAGGCGAGTTAGTAATAATACGTTTTTATTCACTGGTATAAATTCAAGTTACTATTCGTTTCAAAGTAATTTTAATCCAAAGAGAAAATGGATAAATTGTTATTATATATTTTATTATGTTACGTACAGTAACACCACCACAATAGCATGAGAAAAAACTAGTTATATTATTAAATTACTAGAGTTACTGCCCCACCCAACAACCACCCACAAGAACCAAACGGGTAGCACCATTGAAACCTAGATTGTATTGTCGTCGAGGGTTTACAGCAAAATCTGAATTTCTGCAACACCAACTTCGATTCGCAACAAAGATGGAGTGGGAAGCTGACGAGAAAGAAGTAAAAGCCGCCGGAGCTGAGCTTCTGCCCGACGGACGAAGGGGTCTCCGCATTCATGGCTGGGAGATCGAGTCCACCAATCGTTCTTGTCTCACATCCCTCAACCTCCAATCGTACTTTCCCTTAATTCTACTTCAATTATAGTCGATCTTTACATTGATTAGTGTTATTCTTGAAAAATCGTTTTTTGTTGGGTTTAAACTTTAAAGCATGTTGATTTGTGAGGTTAATGGTGCGTATGAAGTTGTTCTAGTGTTTTAGTATGTAAATTTTTAGGCTTTTTTTAGAGGGACTTTATCAGACATGTTTGTTGATCAGTTTTGGAGTTTTAGGGATGGGAGAGTGATCGTGTACTGATGTTGTTATGATCATACCATGTTTCTGTATCAAAATATTGAAATGTATGAACCTGGTAGGCTAGCTGTTTGATATTATGTAGGGTGGCACAAGTTAGAAATCTTAAGTTGACTGTTGATTTGTGATTAACAAGTGTGGAGAACGAAATAGAAGGTAGATATGTTTTAAGGGAACTATAAAGTGAGTGATTTGATAGTTTTGTTTACTGTATGTTCTTTTATCTTTTTGTTTGGGAGTAGGGAATGATGAACTTAGAATGAGGTTTTTTGGTGGTTATGACTAATGAGGTGATGTGTGCCTTATGTTGTTAGAAGTTGTTGTATAGATATTTGCTATCCACTTATTGGATAATTGCTTCAGATCCTGCTGTTCGCTTTTATCAGCTAATTTACTTGTTTTTAATTTAATCTGATCAAAATTAAGATTTGTTGTTAAAAACAATCCTGGCTAAATTCTTGATAAGTTTTTATCGTTTTTCCTTAATATGGTTTGCAGATGGGAAGAAAAGCTTGAGACATCCCACTTGCCGGAAATGATTTTTGGGGACAGTTTATTGGTTCTTAAGCACATGACCAGTGGACTCAAAATTCACTTTAATGCTTTTGATGCTTTAGTTGGCTGGAAAAATGAACCCCTCCCGCCAGTTGAAGTTCCGGCAGCGGCCCAATGGAAATTTAGAAGGTTATCCTGTGTTTTCTTATTTGTAGTTGATACTTGATAGGTCCTTAAGATGATCAATCGCAATAAGCGATTAGGTGTTTGTTGGATGAGTTCCTATATCATTTTGAACTCTTACTATGTTTTGCAGCAAACCCTTTCAGCAAATTATTCTAGACTATGATTACACTTTCACCACGCCGTATTCTGGCAGTGAAACTGTTGAGGTAAATCCACAGTTATTTTCCCCATCTCTATCCGTATAACCTAATGATTCTTTATGCTATTATATTAATGATCAGACTAGCAGAGGAACAGGCTTTGAGGGAAACACTCGTCTTAAATGGGATGATTGTGAAGAACAAATTAATGTGGCTGCATTGACAGCAAAAGAGCCTATTCTCTTCTATGATGAGGTTGGTTATACTTATGAATATTGTATCTTCTGGCATCTTTCTCTCTCTTTATAAGCAAAACTTACTTTATGCTAACAGGTGATTTTCTATGAAGATGAGTTGGCTGATAATGGGGTCTCACTTTTAACTGTGAAAGTGGTAAGTTTCAAACTAATAACAGTTTCTAGTTAATCTTGTTAAGCTTTCTTCACCTTAAGTGGATAAATTTTTCTTGTGGCTTGTAGAGAGTGACGCCTAGTTATTGGTTTCTTCTCTTACGTTTCTGGGTGAGTATTTCTCAGATAATGAACTTGGTGCTTAAATATATGTGCATATTGCACCTTCCATAACCTACTGTTTTGTTTTTGGGTATCTTTTTTTGCAGCTTAGAGTTGATGGTGTTCTTATGAGATTAAGGGATACTCGTGTAGTTTGCCATTTCAGTGAGAATACAAAGCCTGTTATCCTTAGAGACGTCTCCTGGAGAGAAACTACATTCAAGGCACTGGCTTCTGTAAGCACTCTCTCTCAAAAGTATTAAAACTCTTGTTAAATTGAAAAGTGCTATATTATTCAATGGGAACACATTGTTAAGTTCATAACTAAACTGTGCAGAAAGGATATCCTTCTGATTCTGCCTCATATAATGATCCAAGTGTCATCAGCCAAAGGCTTCCCATCATCATGCATAAGACACAAAAGCTTCAAATCCCTGATAGCCTGTAAGGTACATCTCCATTTAGTTATATCAACTTTTGAAAGATTCTGTACTAATATAACGATTAAATTTGATGTCACATGCTTTGTAGACAAGTGAAAGAGGCATGCCTCTACTCTGATTATAATGTTTATAATTCTGCTCAATAGTTTGTTGTATTTTCAGTTACTTTTTTTTGTCTAAATGTATGTTGCCTATATGAACTCAAGAAGGTGAAGCGACATACATGTGGCAAAATATTAGCTTTGAGTTTGTTTTGTTTTAATGACTTTTTCATATTTAAAGTTAGTTACGTATTTTGTTAATGTAAGTAATATATAATTTATATTTTCAGTTCGGTCAACTCAAATATCGCCAAATGTTAAAGCTTGAACAAAATCAAATTCTGTAATTGGCTACGCCTAGCCAAAACCAACAACCAAATATATTAAAGAACTTAATATCAGTTTGGTTTAAGCGAGTTGAATTTAGTGTCAGTGATACTGAGTGTCAAGATTTGTACTTCATCTAACCAAGGTATCTCTTTGTAGTTATGATCGTGCCACAAACGCTGAAAAGGATAAGAAATGAAAACCATGAATGGTAAGATAAGCATTATGCTTAAACCAATGGAAAATCAGAAATGGTTTTCAACTAGAAATAACTAAGGAGGAGAAATGCTCAATTCAAATCATAAACTTTGATAAACGTACATCATAGAGTATCTCCTATGTATCAAAACGACCTACACTCGTCTACAGCCACAGCCACAGCCACAGCCACAACCACAGCCATATTTGCATGTCTAACAGAAGATCTAGTTGAATTTAGTGATACCAAGGTCAAGACTTTTGTTATCTAATTTAAACCATGGATAAGAATGATAAGCAGCATGCTTAAAATAATGGAATACACATTACATCATAGAGTATCTCGTATGCATCAAAGCTGACTACGCAGAACTACAAAATGGACTACACACACTCTTCAACATTGTAACATGAATACTAGAGGCCGGTAACTAAATGGAAGTGTCACATAGTCGTCTGCACTAACGGAGAAGTAAAAGGCTATTTTGGCTATGGACAGTCACGTATCAACTGCTATGCTCTCAGAACATTCTTGACTTCAAGGATTGTAGTTGGCCTGATTGTCAAACTCTGGATAATCATAGAAATCCTCTGATTTTCTGTCTTCCAAATTGATATTGATCCACTGCAACACCACCTTATAACCAATGTATTCCTTATATTACCACTCCCTTGTGTAAAACTTTCAAAGGCAGTAACTGAATTCTTGGTTACTCGCAATAGAGAACTGCATTCTGAATAGTCACTTGTTTTCTTCTAAAAGGGAAACATGAAAGATATGGATCTTGGAAGTAAGAGGTGAACCATGCTTGTAGGCCGCTGATACCCTTTGAATTACTTGGAAAGGTGCGTAGTATACTGCAACTAGTGTGTGGAATGCCCTTTTGTTTACGGAGTGTTGTGTATGGGTTGAACTTTAAGTTCATCTTATCGGGTAACCTTGAGGATTCTTTTGTGTTTATTTTCTTGGGTCTTCATTTGGTTTTGAGCTTTTTCCAGCTCGGACTTTAGTGTCTACATGTAGGCTCTCTCCTTCATAATGACATCCATTGCTTGATTTGGTTAGTCTTTAAGGCGATAATGTATATAATCAGGAGGATTTTGACCAAATAATACCTAGTATGCTCAAGTGATGAGATGTACTTTACCAGTATTAGGCTAAGGGAAGTTAGTTAGACCAAGAAAGCGTCTTGACTCTTGAATAAGTGTTTAAGCACTGATTGAGTGCCTCCATTTGACCATTTGATTTGGGTGGTATGCACTTGAGTGGCTAGCCAGGAATGTCTAGTGGGCTTGAAACAGTTTCTTAGAAGGTTGTTCAGAATATGGGATCTTCATCTAATGCAATTTTATGAGGCATACCATAGCGTTTGGATATGTTGTCAACGAATGCTTGGGCCTCTATGATGGCATTATACGAGTGTTCAAAGTGCTAGGTAGGTAAGGCTCAAGGTGCAAAGGATGAGCCTGTCGCCTAGGCACAAGGCTCACATAAGGCACACACCCGAGACAAGCAAGGCACACACAATTTAGGCCATTTGTGGCGTTTTTATACTTGTTTCCGGCTGGTTTCGATGGATTTTTTTTGCTTATTTACACTGGTTTTTTGGCTGGTTCAGACCATTTGAAAACTATTTTTGGCCGGTTCGGGTATGTTTTTTTGCTGTTTCATGCAGGTTTTTTCCACGAGCTTTTGTGCCTTGCTGCATCAAGTGTATAGAATGGCAAATTTTCAGTTCATGCACTTTTGTACCTTGCTGCACTCATTTTGATAGCCACCATATGAATAGTTGTGAAAACCCTCGACTTAGGTAACCCTTCCACAAAGTCCATCGAAATGGTCAACCCAAAATTGTGGGCTTTTTATTGGTTGAAGCAGCTCTTGAGATGAGGCTGTGTTATACGTGCATTAATGCAATAGATGTTATTCTCTTACAAAGTTCAGATTTGGGCTTTCACTATCTTCTAGTAAATAGATCATCATCCTTTAGCAGCAAAACATGTAAGTCGCTCCTATAGCACTAGCATGGGTAAATCCAATTACTCCCTTCTAAGTTCTGAGTTTCTTGTCTTTAATCACCCTAACCTCACATTTTTGCAACAAGATATCATCTTTCAAGTAGTACTTCTTTCACCACCCTAACCTCCCAATCCTCCCATTTCGCTCCTATAGCACTAGCACGGGAAAAATCAATTAGTCCCTTCTGAGTTCTGAGTTTCTTGTAGTTTACCATTGGTACCATGAACACCCATTGAACTCTCCCTCTCCACCCAGTGAACAAGCTTGATAATTGATATGGGTACGCTAGAAGAAAGGTTAATTTCTTCTGCCAACTGATTTTGCTTCCTTTTTGATACAAAATAGGGTTACACACTACTTATATAAAAGCAGCGTGCTCTATATGGATAAGCTAGAAGAAAGGTTAGTTTCAAGGAGCCCTAGCAGCTTTCTTATCCACTTTACGAAATAGGGTTACACACTACTTGTATAAAAGCATGAGGTTCTCTGAGGTGTTTAGGTCCCAAAAGCTAATGCACAAGGTGTAAGGCGAGTGCTTCACATAGGTTAGGTGTTGCTCCATGTACAACTGAATAAGCTTTTGTCAGCCAATATCCTCGAAATTAGGTAGACTATTCACATTTTTTGTGATATAGCTTCCATTAGTTGTCAAAAACCCGATATGCCCTCAGGATCACTTAACGTTTTCTATTTGAAACAAGCTAGTCAGTCTGGCAATATTTTAATTCATTGTAATTCCTTAATGTTTTGTTTGGCCTGGACGCTCAGTCTAGCTGATCATAGCTTCTATACACTTGACGTTATCTCCTCCCCCCAAGAAATCCACTTGTTTGCTTCCAAAAGTGCCTTTAGAAAATTTAAGCAAACAAGGAGTGTGCTTCTGCAAGCTTTTAAGCACCATTTGGAGACTGCAAGTGTTGTTTCTATTTATTCTTGTATATTAATATATCTTCAAAACATTGAGGATAGCCTTCTAAGATAAGGTTTGGAAACTGAATTCATAACGTAGCAGGAGCGTTTGATACCATAGCTAAAGAGACTTTAGTTATAAATGCTGTCACTTTCAACAAGTATCACAATTGGTTGTTTCTCAACTGTCCTTGTACTTGGAGGGTATGTAAACCATAACAAGCAGGTGAAGATGAATAGACACTCCTATGTTACCCATGTTTTCATTAATTTCTTCACTCTATATCTACTAAACTGCTCCTTCTATGCGCTCATCTTGAACCTTATGGCGGAGCAGCATATGTAATTGTTAGACTTACGCTTTTGACCTTGGACACATTTTTCACTACAGGAAAAACATTGGTTATTTATTGCTTTTCATCATATTCCCGTCGAGAGTTGCCTAACAGAAGGTAGGTTTGTTCTAGGTAGGTTGGTTTAGCACTTGAGTTTTGGTAACAGGTTTAGAGGCGTATTGGTTGTATAAGGTCTTTTTATAAGTGGTTCCAGGTGAATACAAGTCAGTGGAGACTAAGAAAGTAAAGAATTTTGGGGACGAAAAAGCTGCAGGTGCAGGGGATAACTTATTCTTGGTATTTGTTAACACAGAGTTAGTGTTGGTAACTTGGTATCGAACTCAAGTGTCTACTTGGTAAGAACTTTGGGGACGACAATCATGTTGCTATTTATTTGGTTTGCTTTTATCCTTCTACTTTCCTTTTCAAACCCTTTCATGTCACTTGTAGTATGTGGATTACCAATAATGATGCAAGTTTTTGTTACATACAATAAAATTTAGGGTTCAACTTTTGTTACCATGCAGAGTCATCAGTCTTTTCTATTGAGGAAGAGATATAGATATAGTCATATAGAGCAGGCTGCTAAATTCTTAACCCTTAAAACACTTTTGCAAATGCCAATTTTGCTGCATAATATGAACCTAAATAAGCGACGAAAGCAATTACAGTTTGAAAAGCCAATTATGGATATGCAAAGAGAGCATTCTAGGCCACATGCCAGCATTCCTTGCTTGCTGGCTATGCATCACATCCGAGTGGCTTCATACCTATTTGCACTTCTGTTGGCTGACTACTAATCTGGGGTTGGTTTGGGTGGAAGTGAGTGGGCCTGCATTCAAAATTTATTTGAGTTTACCAAAAAATATATTGCTCAATAAACATTGTCTGGTTAAATGAATTCAGAACGGGTTGATTTGGTGAAAGATCACCCAGAACACTTGCTCAACTGCATCGTTGCTGCCACCAATTACCATGCAACTGCCACAAAACCACATCCACTGTCTGTTAGTTTTCTGACTACCGCCACAATAATTGAAGATCAAAACAGAAAGTAAAACAAGAAGTAAACGAACCCTAGATTTACGCTGAGTTTGTATCAACTAGGATTCTAGTGTTTGATGTAGCTTCAAGAAAAATAGGAGTGCGTGTGTACGCTTATCTCACTGGCCAAAGAAGAAGACAACGAGATAAGAAGACGCAAATAGATAAGTTGATGTATTGGATTAAAAGGATTGAGTCAAAACTCTTGGATTTTGATGAATTTTAAGTCATATGTATTGGACTTCATTTTTGGTGTTAGAATACTTGATTGTGTTTGCAAGTGTTTTGAGTTGAGTTTTGTTATGGAATCAAGTGGCCCGTTTTCATCTATTGATGACTTTGGACCCTATGGTTGAATGTGTACTTGTACGTAGGGAAGTATTTGTGTAGTTTTCTAAAAGTTTTAAGAAGTCAATCGTATGGAAATCAATAGTAGTTTGGTGTGGTGTGTGCTACTAGTTTTAAAGATATGTGGGTGTAGTTTAATAATGTTATAGTTCAATTAGGACTACGGAATGCAAGATAATAGAGTCAATGAAGTAGTGAAGAAGGGTTCAAGTGGAAGTGTTGTTTGGCACAAAGATGTGTGGTTTAGCTGTAAGGGCCCGAGATAATCTATGATCCCCTAGGTGTTCCGAAGTAGTGTAAGAAATTGTGAGGGGTATAAATCATACAAGGGTGGTGAGTTGAAAATAGGCTCCTAAATTCAAGTGTCAAAAAGTTCTATAAAAAGTTCTTGGTGTGTTTAGCTTTTGCTTTTGTATGTTATGACATAGCAACTAGCATACCTACTTATCCTTCCATCTATGTTTTTTTCTTGATCGTATTCAATTGTTTTATCTTTTGCACATTTGTTAATGATTTAGAGCACAAGATGTGAACATATGAATAATCATATTAAACATTTGAATAAAATGTTTAGTAAATAAAATGTTTAGTAACAAATACATTTTACAAATTCTTCTCTCAACATCAATGTGTTCCTCCCATTTCCAAGCTTCATGATATCTTGAATGTTTCTTTCACCACCCCCAATTAGCATTTGCCTTTGAGATTACGTTCCAACAACTGCCGCATCAAACTGATAGGAGCAAACCCCACATCTTGAAGCATTTTGGTTAAGTAACTTCACACATGAGTTGACATAAGACCATTAATTATGATAAAGACTTTATACCCTAGGCAACTTTAATGTTTAGAAAGATAATCATGTCACATGTCATATTTTCTTTTAGATAATCATGTCACACGTCATATTTTCTTTTCCTCTCTTTCAAGGAAACCACATACGCTTGTCAATCTCTTCGATAATTGAAGCAGCAAAGAATAGAAACAAATTAGTGATTGTAACCAACTGACGAAAGAGATTCGTCTCTTGTAAATTTTAGCAGCATTTCTCCAAGAATTCAGTCGAAACGTCATCATGATGGTAACGAAAAGAAATTTTACAACTTTACTTAACCCCATGTCTTGTTATTACAAACAACAATGGTTTAGTTACAAGTTGATTCTTTTTTAATATCACAAGGAATTAGAAATATATAAAAATAGAAAGTTAAAATGGGAAAGAAGGATGCAAAAAGAACCTAAATCCAGCCGTTATTAACTGTTCTCTTGCTAAACACCATATAATCAAAACTCACTAAAGCTGGCTCAAAACAGTCTCTGCTAATCTTGAAGAATCAGATTAGTCATCAAGCACCTGCATCACACAAAAATTACATATCCAACTGTAAATTCAAAGAATTTAATGCCAATATTGCTAAAAAAACAATTGATTGGCATGAACTATCACAATGAGAGTTTTAATGATTACTAAAACCCTCAACCCTTCAGTCTCACATATGACTTTTTTGCATAGGTAACATAAACTAATGGGTGCCAAGTCATACCAATTAATTCATCACTAAGTTTCAAGCTTTAAAGCGTTGTTTTGAGTAAATCTCGAACCTTTGTGAGTACCTTTCTCTTTTTTTCCCTTCTTTAACCAAAACAACCCGTTATGGCATGAAACACAACTTGTGTTTAGTAGGTTGCCTTCAAACGGGTTAAAGCAAAAATCTAGTTGAAGCTGGATTTAAACATAAGACCTTTGCTAGAAGGACTTGAGTGCTTGCCACTACACCACCCTTAAAGGTTATTTTTTTTTTGTCTTAAAACAAGCTGGTGTGATTGAACATGAATTAAGTTCTGCTATTGCAAGACATTGTTCACATAATCTCATTCTACAATAATTAAATGAAATCGGGAATAGATAACCCGCATGTTTTATAGACAAGACCAGTGATTACATACTTCTGTGTTTAAGTTCTAGAATTTGTTGGTCTTCATTGATTATAATACAGACATTCATCCTTATCCAGCACTAACTTGTTGATTGCATCAGCTATGTATACAGTACATGGTTAATCTAAAGCCTTTCAATACATCAATTACATCTTCACCCGCATACGTAAACAGTATCATAAATTCATATCATTGTGGAATCAGAGATTGAATACCTCTACTGACATGAACTATCATGAGCATTTCAATATTGCATATTTTCAGTAAAATTAACTAACAAATCACTGTAAAATCCCTTTGAAACAAGTTTTCAACCTCCAATCTTATAAATTGAGATCATTAAATGCAGAACAGAAAATCAACGTAATTCTATCAATTGCCTAGATCAAAGAATACCAAGAATGGAAGAGAAATGAAGAACATACATTCTTGATGTCACCCATCTTCACCATTCCACCCTGCAACAAAATACACAAATCCCGACCCCATTCACCTCATCAATAAAAGAGCTCACAAACAACTAGATATCATATCAAATTTGAACAACGGAATGTACCATGAGATAATTCACAAAATGCACGAACGTTAACAGCACGGTATGACGTCAGGCGAGCTCCGACGAACATCGGCATCAGAGACTGAGCACAACCCAGTTCTCCCAGAGTCCTGTAACACACAAAACAGAACAATTTGACTAAAAACTTAACTTTAAACGATGAGTTGAAGATAATAAGACGAACCCTAGTTGGGAATAGACCTAGGGTTGAAGAAACGGCGAGAGTGGAGTCTGGGAGGTGAGAGCGGCGGGGAACGGTGGCGTGGAAGGGTGGCAGTAGGGCGGAAGGACGGTGGTCTTGCGGCGGAGATGAATCTTCGGGAGAGCGAACGACGCCATGCCATTAGGGTTCTTCCGATCTTGTAAACAGGAAGTGGAGGTTCGGTTGGCGAATCACAGGGTTTTAGGTTTCTTCGCCTTGCGGTAGGGGTTGGGATGCAAATCGAGCCGAGTCGATTAAACTTGTTCGAGTTTGAGCTTTACGTTATTAAGATTCAACCTTGACTTGTCAAAAACCGGAATATGTCTTGGTCAAGTTTATTATTTAACTTTTTTTTAAATAGTTTTGTAATTTCTATTCTAATTAAACCTTATGTCGGTGCTTTTGCCATGTGAGTTTCACGTGTGTGTGTTTAAAACCACATCCGATGGCTTTTCCCTTCTTCTGCTGCTCATCTCTTGCCCCCCGGAGAGGGTGTCCCTGTTCCGGCGAAGGTCACCGTCCCAGATCGACCTTCATTTCCCCCTTTAACCCTAATCCCCAAAGGGTTTCGATCAAACCCCAATTTTCAATTCAATCTTTTTTTTTTAACCTTCTTCGTCATCTTCTAATTGAGGAGTTGGAATTTGTCAAATTTGGGTCGAATTTCAGAGACCCAGTTGAAATTTGGGGCAGTGATGGTGGGTTCGGAGGCTTTGAGTTCACCGAGGCAGCACGGAGTTACCAAACTCTTGTCTCTAGCGGGGCCATCTGAGGCTGATTTACTCAGAACTAAAAAGTTGAATAAGGTAGGGTTTGTCGGTTTGACACTTGATTTGAAGAGTTTGATTCAAGAGTTTCTTTGTTTCATTATGTTAAAATGTTTGCAATTTTGTTGTTTTTTTGAAGTTTTTGGTGGATGCTGGACTTTATGAAAGTCAAGAAGAAGCAGCGAAGAGGGAGAAAGTTCTTGGTCAAATTAAGCAGGTTTTTGTGATTAGTGTTATTGATATCTTTTATGCTGTTTTTTGCATTGATATTTCTTTTTTTCCCATCATACTAGCTATATACCCACTTGATTATTAATTAGTGTTTGAATTAAGTTATAACCTTATGTTTTATTTTCCTAGGAAAGAGTGGGTTGCGATGGTTTGTTTTGACAGTCGATTATATGATGAAATGTGCAGAATTGTTACACGAGGCATGAAGTAGGTTGATTATTAGGATGTTTTGTTTCGGGTTTGTTGATTAAGTGCGCCTTGCATATGTTGCTGTAGCACAAATGCAAGACTTTCTGTAAATGAAGTATCTTAAATTAGTAGATCTTATCTATTAGGGATGATGTATAGATCATTGAATATATTAGCCTAAAGGCCATAAATTACTATGCCAATGGAAGTGATGAGATGAATTTGAGGCCTTAGTTTGAGTTTATATTCTCTCTATATGGTAAGTTATACAAAAAGATGTCTGATGGGCATGCTTTGTATTGTCTAGGTACTTGCTTTTTTGTATTTTCTTTCACGGGGTTGTCATATTTGTTTTCTAACGGTTCGTTTAAAGTTGCCCAATGTTGAGATGACATTGTTTGGCAATCTGATGTGATGGCATAGATTGTAGTTGACTGGGTGAAGGAACTTACTCGCCTTCGAGGGTACTCGGATCAAATGGTGGAGGATGCAAATGCAGTCATATTTACCTTTGGTTCGTATCGACTCGGGGTAAGAAAGTATTTGAATGCAAAATGTTTTATATCGTCCTCAAAATGAACTGCAATACCATAAATACAGTTCTCCTTTTTGGTCTTTACATCTGTACACACGTAAGGCATTGTTTTTTTGCTGCACCAAGGGTGCTAAAATGTTATGGATGAGAGTGATTTAGATCTGTTTATTTATAAGTGGGCCGAGTTGGGTTATGTTTAGTCTGTAGCAGGTTAAGCGGGCCAAATTAAAAAGAGTTTTGCTAATAATAGACCTTAGGGTTATTGTCAACAACTAATTTTAATTAATTACTTAAAAAGTATTTAGTTTCTTCTTATCAAGCATCTCAACCAAACCCCTAAGTGGTGCGGTGGTAGTGGTTTCGGTTTCAACAGGAAGGTCAGGGGTTCGAACCCCACTAACAACAACTAACTTGGTATTGGTATTGAATGAAATTCACCTTAAAAAAAGCATCTCAACCAAACCCACTCATTCAACCACCTTTTTTCCCACATAGTCCTACTTTTACTTGTCATTTAATAATCAAAATGATTGTTCTTAAAAAAGATATTTAAGCTAAGCAATTAAAAGGTAGTTGTTACCAATAGGTCTAAGGGCTGTTGTTAGCATTTTCCATTAAAAATAGCTTAAAATGAAAGAGTTGGATTATTAAAATTCACTTTAGGTGTAATTTAATGTATAAAACCTTAGAAGTCATGTTATGATAAAATTGTATTATTAGAAAAATTATATAATTTGTAATCATATATAGCACACTGTCTTTAAGGGAATAAAGTTTTTTTTAGATAAGAGTATTTCATCTCAGTCCAACCTGATCGGGATTTACCAAAATTATTGTATCAACTGGGACCTATCTTGGGATATTATTCAACCTGGCCGTAGTTGATCTTTTTCATCCAATTTCATCTGGTCAGTCGTTGATCGTTTGTTGATCATTGGGTTTGTTGGAATTGGGTGAGTTTGATTGGGGATGTTGGGTTTGGTTTCTTGCACACCAAGTGTTTTTGTT
Source organism: Flaveria linearis (assembly GCA_024085815.1). Lineage (NCBI taxonomy): Eukaryota > Viridiplantae > Streptophyta > Magnoliopsida > Asterales > Asteraceae > Flaveria > Flaveria linearis. The sequence continues at coordinate 20,951,193 of CM044015.1, read as the reverse complement.
TTGTCTCTTGTGGTTGCTTAAGTAATTGATTGTGGAAATTCAAGTCTTTGCATCTAATTGGGGAGAAAAACTGATAGTTGATCTTTTGAATTGTTTGGTGCTTTGGGTGTGAGTTGAATTGTTGAAATGATTATTGGGTGATTGGGTCATTGGGGTGCAATCTTGGAACTGAACATGCTTATATCATATTTTTCTGCAATTTAACTAATGGATGGTATGAGATTTAGCTTAACTTTAGGCAGTCTTAAGCTCATTAATTAATCCCAGATGCACTTGGGTTTCTAAAAAGTCAGTGAATTTGAATGAAATCTATGGATTGTGTGCAATATGTTTGAGGAGTGATTCACTTTTGATCATTTTCAAGAAATCTATTTTAGCCAGTCGTTGGTATTCCCCTTTTCATTACCTGACCTACAGTGGTGGTTCTCGACTATAGATGTATATATATATATATATATATATATATATATATATATGAATATAATACACACAGATTTAGTTTTTGGGTTTGTTTTTGTTATTCTATATGTACATGTGTACATATGTGTGTGTGTTTATGATGCATCCTTGATTTTTTATTCTGTGTTTCTTAAGTGCTTAAATGTTTATTACTTATGTTGCAAGTATCTTATTTTTGACAGTGCATTTATGGATAATATTACCATGATGTTGGTGCTGGGAACATCAGCTCATCTGAGGCTAATGTGTTGCAGAACTTCAACCATATTGTTAGTCTATTGCTTCCGTTGGGGATGTTGTTTCCCAATGTTCATGAGGTCCAACATGGTTCTGGTCGATGATGATATGATGAATCTATGTTTAGGTTTTTCATATGAGACCGAATGCTCAAAGGGCCTCACGATACTATTCCTGTCGTTGGTTTTAATAATATATAAATAATGCCTCAACTATTCACATTGGTTGTTAGATTGCATTAGTTGATGTCATTAGTTGGTGTAGTCAACCATTAGTTGATGTCATAATATTAGATTGCATTAGATTGCATTAGTTGATGTCAAACCATTAGTTGTCTCACATTGATGCCGAGTAGAGTATTAGATTGCATTAGTTGATGTCATTAGTTGGTGTACTATGTTCTCTAATCTCATCAACAAAGAAAGGCTTTCAAAGATGAAGAAGGTAAGCTCAAACCAAAGTATAAGAGTTATATTATACTGAGTTCTTATAAGCCAAAATGGCTAATTTATTTGAACTTAACACACAGGAAGCGATCCTTATAAACTGTAGCAGGGACCAGTGGTTGATGAAGAAGCTCTTGTGAAGCATTTGAAACATAATCCCATGTTCCGAGTTGGTCTTGATGTTTTTGAGGATGAGCCATACATGAAACCTAGCCTTGCTGACATGAAAAATGCCATTGTTGTCCCTCATATTGCTTCCGCATCTAAGGTACATAATTTTTTTACTTAAGTTATAATTTTTTTACTGTTTTTCAGTTGTAATGAATGCCAAAGTTGAATATATCTACAGTTAACTTTTCTAATTCCTGTTTTTAATTTATGCAGTGGACTCGTGAAGGAATGGCCACACTTGCTGCATTGAACGTACTGGTAATGCGACTTCTTAATACATTATATAATATAAATCGTTTTTTGGCCATCCTGCTGGTAAAATAGTATTTGATTTATTTGATTTTTTTGCTCTAACTTTGCACTAACATAGGAATGGTGGAAAAAAAAGGGGATAACAAAAGAAAAAGTAAGGATGGGCAGTTAAGTAAGAATCATAAATTATACAGAATGATTCCATTTGGTGACACATCACCATTTGAAAACGTTGACACGTCAAGATGAATTGACCATTCGCCTCAGAAACTTGTGATGTTGGTCATAGTTTATCACTCATCCCAGAAATCCCAGGTAAGCATGACTGGTCCTGTAGGATTTATACGAAATGCTTACCTTAGCCCGAGGCCTTTTGCCAGGAAACCAGAATACAGGTGTCTATGTACCACTAGTTCTTTGGTTCATGAAATCAAAAATCTTGATGGGATAATTACAAGATTAGACATAAAGTCTAAGGAATTCTATCAATAAGTATACTCAGTGTCGGGATGGATTTAAGAAGTAGCATTGTCGGGGAGAGATCAAATGTCAATATAAGTCTAGGGAGAAGGTAACAATGTAATCATGAGAGCATCCTATGCTAAGGCATCAATTGCACATAAAAACATAGCAGTATGTGAGCATGCAAACAATAATATGTATTCAATAGAGAATATATTCTATAAGGTTCATGCATATGCTATAGTCTAGGTCACCGTTTCTAATAACCCTAAATCCCTATAGTTATGGGCTCTGATACCAATCTGTCACACCCCAACCTTGACGGCGGAATCGTCGAAGTGTGAGGATTAAGATTGTTCACAGCCACATAACGCTATATTTAAATGTAAATATTCATTAATAATTGTTTCAAAAAATTACAACATAAGTCTCAAATATGCAATAAGTTCAAACATAACATAACAAAGCATAATTCATTTCTTATTAACTAGGTCCAAGTCCTAGATTATGCAAGCTTCAAAAGACCCTTTAAACTTGGGGTTACCTGAAACATGATAAAAATAAAAGTCAACTAAAAAGTTGGTGAGTTCTCAGGTTTTAATACAATAATATATAAAGAATTACTAGTAGCAATTCTGTCATGGTCTATATGATAGTAAGTTATAGAACACTTCTTTACAACAAACATGACTTGATTACAATATATAAGATTGGCTAAGTGTATTTGGTTCCCTAGTGCACAAGCATACGGCTCCTAGGAGTCGGCAATCCTCGACTTTAGCACCAAATAGGCTTGTCAGGCCCAAAGATCTAAGACTTCGCCAGGCTAGCAATATTAATGATTGTCACACCTATGTATCTCATATAATCACTTACAACAAAAACCACGACTATTAAAGATGAATTGCAGCGTGTAATAAGTATCAAAGCGTTGTATGTGTAAGTTGAATAAGAATCATGTTTCACCCCGAACTAGGTGTGAAATGAACAGTAAAAGGGCATAAGAACTCACATGTAAATAATAGAAGATGAAGATAATAAATAATAATCGCGAATAAGATTTCCAAACAATGTCACAAGGCACTAAATGAAATAAGGTAGCGCGTTATAATTTGTTTGATGATTAATTATGTTTTTTAGGGTTGTAGGTCTAGTAGGATTTATTTATTATTCGTATTTATTACATGTTAATAATGCAATCGGGTTAATGTAACGAATGGATTTTTAATTTGAAATAATTAATTGCTTACGCGTATGAGAAAGAAATAAATAAAGAAAAAAAACCTAATCTAATGTACGTTAAACCGATTTATAAATATTGTATATAATAATTATAATAAATGATTTAGTATTAAAAAGAACTATATATAAATATATATATATATATATATATATATAGGTATAAGTAACTAAACAATTTATTTGTTTGAATATAAATATAAATATATATACAAGTATATATTTACGCACTTCTTTTGTACTTTTAGAAATACAATAATGTATTTATAAATACAAAGTATTTTATAAAAATTAATTTAGTCACAAATTAGTTAAAAAAAATATCTGCATTTTATAAAATAATTTTAGAAATTTTTAGAATTTAAAAAGGTTGTATAAATAAAAAGATGAAAAGAAAAAGGAAAAAAATCAGAAAGAGAAAAGGGGGGGTTGCCCGGGGTCGAACCGGGACCTCCCATCCAACATGGGGGGGCGCAGGAACCAGTGAACCAGGGCCGTGGCCGTGGTTCATTTTGGTTTGTTTTGAATTTAAACCGAGTCGCCCCGGTTTCCCCAATCCGACGAACCCTAGGTTCATCCGATCTGAAATTGATCCTCGATTCGATATTAAACCTCGAATCATCATAGGGCTTTGTTTATCGACCAGAAACGAGTAGGTAACAGGTTTTGATTACCTGTCGGATGAGATTAATGGGGTTTTCGAGTTCGGCTGTGATTCGAAAGTTCTTGAATTGGGGCTTTATGATTGAGAGGTTTTCTTGTGCAATTGAGGGTTCAGGGAGTTTAGGAACTTCAAAATGAATCCGAAACCCTCAATTTATAGCTTCGATTACACGGTTTCGGGCTTAACACACTCGATTGAAACCGCGTTCGAAGTTTACCCAAATTAAGAGATTTCGAGCTGTTAATTTGCAATTCTAATTGATTGATTGATTGCTTAAGCCGCGTATTAAGTTTAGGGATAATTAATTTGATTGAAATTGCGAATTTGGACAGGATTTTATTTCGGTTGTTTGTATCGTTTATCCTCGGCTCGATTAGGAAGGTCAACGCGCGGGAAAATCAAATTAAATTATGGCTCGGGTTCGAATCGCAAGGCCGAGGGGGTTGTGCGGTTTAAATTGGGTCAAATTGCTTTTAAAATGAGGGTTTGAAGTCTCGCCGAGCTCCGGCCGAAGCCACCGGAAAAAGCGTGGAGAAGAGGGGGGGGGGGTGTTTGGTTTTAAAGTTTTTACACAATGGTCCCTCCACTTTGGCTTCTTATTATTTTATGCTAAAACTTTAATTTAACGTTTATAAAATGACATTAAGACCCCTCTAACTTACTTAATTATTCAAGTTTAGTATTATTAATATTCTTATCATTATTATTATTATTACTTTTATTATTATTATAATTATTATTATTATTATTATTATTATTAGTATTATTATTATCTATTATTATTATATTATTATTATTATTAATATAATTATTACTTTTGTTATTGTTATTACAATTATTATGTTATCCATTAGTTAATTTACGCACTTTTACATTAAAGACAAATTATGAGATAAGCATAAGTAATTCATAAGTTTTATATTGACTAGGTAGCCCTTACATGAACAAACGATGGTACAATATACTAACAGGAAAATACAACATGTTACAATTCATATCATCAATCTAGTATACATATGTCATCCAAAACACATCAACAACATCACTACATCATCAATAAATCATCATATCATGCAAAAAAAGTTACTATTATTAGTACCTATAAACAACGCCTTCAATTCATCAATTTCTTTCAAGATCAATGTATTCTAGCATTCATACTATCTAATTAACATCATAACAATCATCAAACAACATCAATTTGATCAATTACGAAATTTCCCCAAATCAAGTTTCTAGTTTGACCTAATATGACCAGAACATCAAAATCCATAGTAAAACATGAAATTGACACCTAATCTAGCATCAATACAATCATACTAACATAGAATAACCATCAATTTCATATCATCATCATCAACTTTCGGATCTAGGGTTCATCTACCTCAAAAACTTTGAACAACATGATAAAACATACCTTTAAATGTGTAGAATCAAGAATTGGACTTGTAAAACACTTTGTAACACGTGAATCAACCAAAATCGAGTTGTTTATGTGCTTGGAAGCATGAATTCGCAAGGTGAGGGTCTGGAGATGGTGTTTGTGGCCGAATGGGGGTAAGGGTTAGGGTTGGGTTTTGTCAAAGTTGCCTTATTTAACATTTACCCTTAAACACCCCTTTAACTATGTTTTTATAAATTTAACCTTTGTAGCATTTTTTTATAATTTTAACTACAAACTATAAGTATTATTATTCAATAATAAGTCATAAACATTTACAATAAGTCACACAATACATAGAATATACATACAACACATAGTCACGTTATCGCGTAAAATTTATAAAATCAATATTTATAAATTCTATAAATTTATAATTCATATAATCACAACTAATAATCAACATTATTAATTAGATTATCATTTTTCCATTGCTTATTATTATTAGGTCACCAACGTCAACGACAACTAGTGTGTGCTTACGACACGTGTATGCAAGACTTAACGGAACTAACGGAGTTTTGGTAACGGAAAATTACCGGATGTCACATGTTAAAACACCCATCTTAAATTGACCTCTAGCTCAAGATTAATAAATATATGAGCAACAAAAAATGACCTCACGGTTGATGTCACACAACCATATGAACAACTGGTGTTTTATACAGTTGGTATTATATGTCGTGTTTATCATCAATATATGTCGGTAGGCACGTCATACAATATAAGATGTAAGATGATAAAAGAACTTTGTCTACTGTATTATGGGTTCTTATATATGGGGGATGTAAATGTAATTTTGTTTTTGTAATATAGAGAAAAGAACCCACATCGAGGTTTCTCCGATCTGCTTGCCTTTTAATCTTCGTGCGAACATAAAATATAGTCCTTTAACTAGACACGTTGTCG